>VDFB02370062.1:0-66728 GCA_007258455.2 Sequoia sempervirens
TGCTCCCAATTCCATACATGTAAAAGAGAGACACCTACAGAGATGGATTTCCCACCTCGATATGCAACCTTATGCATATCTCTATAGAGGTGGGCAAGAAAACATGAACCCCATGCATATCTGGTCCCATGCTCAAACATCTCCTCAATACATATACCCCATCCAATAGGGAACTGATGACCTCTCCTATTAGGAACAACTAGTCCTGAAATCAAACCACATAGAACAAGGGAAACAAGGTCGACACTGCCAACAAACTCTGATAAATCTATCTCAAATTGTCGATCCTCCAAGTGTCTAACACCAAGTACACATCGCATAGCATGGGTACCCTATCAAATGGAGTATGTAACAAGCTCACCATGGATAGGTATGTGGAGAACCCTCCACACATCCTCGAGGGTAATGGTGGCCTCCCTTGTAGGAAAATGGAATGAAGAAGTCTCTGAATGCCACCGCTCCATGAGCGCAGTCATCATCGCAGTGTGACATCAGATGGGAGACATGTAACAAATATGACATAGCCTAACCACATTTAGAAAATCTCGCTCCAAAACATCAAAATCGATAATCAAATCAAATAGATCTTGAAGTCGTCACTTCCTTGACTGTAGTGGTTTAAGGACCACCTACAACCATTTCAATCCATGATGTTAGGGGTTTGCTCTGAATACACAAATCAAAAAAGAAAACAATAAATAAACTTAGGGTTATAAAAGATCAAAAGCAAAAAAAATTTGGCACGAGCGATGAAGTTTTTGGAAAAAGCGCAGAAAATAAGAAAGTGTGAGGAACCTTTTGCAAAAGTGAGAAGAAACATCAAGAGCGAGAAAATAAAAAATCAAAGAAATTCGACAAAAGCACAAATATAAAGCAAAGGCATAGAAAACAGAAACAAAGCAATCAAAAGTGAAAAAGTATAGTAAAAGCGAGTTTCAAAAGTGAGAAAGTAGGTCAAAGGTGCAAAGTTATGTCAAGTGTATAGAATTTTTGGAAAAGCAAGTTTTTCAAAATGTCAAAAGCACTAAAACTGAGGCAATAATGTTGAAAACCTAAAAACTATGCTTTTGACTTTATGGACTTTGAGCATTGATTATAGGAACATGAAAAGATGAAAATGACAATCGAGAAGGTACATACTGGGGCACTGATGCCTGCGGACCGTCCATACTCTCGAACCATGTCTACGCGATGTGGAGCTCCCCAAATCAACACCATAGCTCCTTGACAACTAACAAAAGGGGAGATCTAGAGACAAGAATTCACTATAGGCTCAAAGTGCAAATGAGGTAATGAGAACCCTAATTACCTATTTTAACCCTCAAAAACCCTAAATTTTACCTAGGAAACCCTAATTTTTACTTAAAGAATTTTCCTACGTTCAAATTAGAACTTCCCGAGAACATTAGAACGAGCAACAAGGGACCTATAGACCTAATTTTTAGCTCTCTACACATCTGAACTGAAATAGAATAGTGTTGTGAGCCTAACCTCAAAATAGAAATTTTTGACCAACCTCTTGAGGGGGCGGCATAGAGTCCTATCATCATTCCACTAACCATCAGGGCATAGTGGGGCATAAATTTTTTTCAAAATCTTGATCTTAACATCGAATCTTTGAAACAAAGCAACTCATACTTTGTATCAAAGAGGGGCAACATGTAGACATGTAAAACTGACCAACACTTATCACACTTACTAAATGACATTTTCACATCATTGGCTTCATTATCATCAAACATCACTACATTTCACATCAATTTCATCAAAAACCCTAATTTCCCCTATTAATTGAATAATATGACATTATTTAATTAATTCACTTTTTCATCATTTTTGACTAATTAAATAGATTCTATTTATTTAATGAAGTTCTAAAACTATATTTCTTCTCTTAATTGAATAATACGACATTATTTAATTAATTCACATTTTATCATTTCAACCAATTAAATACATTTTATTTATTTAATAAAATCCTAAGCTCACTTTATTTCATCTTGATTAGTTAAATAACACAAATTATTTAATTACATCGCTAAATCACTTTATTCCCCTAAATCAATTTTAAATTATTAAATCATAATAATTTAATTAACTCACTTTCCCTCCAAATTTGAATAATTTGAATAAACTATTCAAATCATCATCAAAAATCAAATCAAACTAATATAACTTTATTTGCAAAATTCAAACTTGATTTGCATGTTCAACTCCAAAATGAATTAATTAATCATTCTCAACCACTTTCTTGATTGAATAAATTACGATCCCCTGATTTCTTAATTTATATCCTTGACTGATCAATCTATTCCTAACTGATCAATCTATTTTCCTAATTGATCAAACTATCTCTCAATCCCACAAATTATTCAATCTATTTCTTCAATCACACTAATCATGTAGTCTATTTTGCACAGATTATTCATGTCTATTTCCTCTCAACATCTTTTGACCGTCGATCAAGATATTCTACTATGCGATCATGATCGTCTATTTCAAATCACAATTTATATATAACAAACCACTTTCCTCACAAAAAAGGGTCGAAGAATCAACATCATTTGCACAACGAAGTACTGCCAAGATTCGAATCACCATTAACAACACTTTAACACATATCTACGATCAACACACATTGCATCAAAGCTTCTTGAATACAACAATGGAGGCTTCGTAGTGATATGAACAATCCGACATCTTGTGAACACACTCCAACATGGAATAGTAACCTTTCCTTTTGTTCTTGAATTCATTTTGATAATCATAGGATTTCATTGTGTAGTTTCAATAGCTTAGAAAGTCATTTCACGAGTGAAGGAATAGATCTATATTTTTGTTTTTTTTATTTAGATTAACTTCTATTTCATTGCAATTTCTGTTGTTTACGATCTATGATTTTCCCCCTCACACAGCCACAAATGTTGCAAAGAGAAGATCTGAAAATTACAATCATAATTTATTTGGTGTTGATGCAATTATGGTTGAAATTAAAGGGGAGTGTTAGAATATTTAGTAATTTCCCCCACATTGCATGAAGGGAAAGTTGAGATAGAACCGCGCTCTTGCATGAGGAAAAAAATAGAATTCTTAAATATAGAATTTGAATGTTAAATCTTAGAATTTGTAATTTGCATGGAGTTGCAATGATAAGTTTCCAATAATCTTTTGAATTGTTCAAGTCCTCTATATAATGAGGCAATTGTGATTCATTCATTAATATCTTTGATCTTTGATCATTGATCAAATTGTATAATCATGAGTTTTATCTTATATGGTATTTCCAAACAATTGTAATGTTTGAGATTGAATAAAAGAATCTTCTGCATGTGTTGAAAATAAATCTCTTTTGTTGCAGTAATTTATGTGTATTTTAGTTTCTTCAATTTTCCCGTAGTAGACAGACGACAAAAGATTGTAGAGAAAGGGTGGGTGCGATTGAACTATAAATACCAGAGGAAAACAGAATCCAAGCAAGTTGAACTACAAGTACAAGACAAAAGAGAGGCTTTCAATTGCAAAAATGGCTTTCTCATTTGCAGAAGCACCGCCGATGACGATTGGATTTTCAGTGTTAGTAGTAATTTTGTTGTGGTGGGTGTTAAAGAGAGAAAAAGCAGATGCAAAACCATCGCCATGGCCTGTGATAAGAAATCTTCATCAGCCGGGAGAGCTGCCCCACCGTTCTCTTGCAGAGCTCTCAAAGAAATCTGGGGTGCTATGTTCCCGCCCTCGTCGTCTCCTCTGCGCAAATGGCAAAGGAGATCTTGACAACACACGACTTGGTGTTCGGAAACAGGCCAGCAACGGCGGCTGCAAAATACGTAGCATACGAGGAGATCGATCCAGGCTTGGCTCCGTACGGACCTTACTAGCGCCACATGCGCAAAATCAGCGTCACGCAATTGCTAAGTGCCAAGAGAGTCGACTCCTTCGACTGCGTGCAAGAGGAAGAGTCATCTCTGGGCGTGAGTTCCATTTGGGACAAGAGTATGCATGGTACGCTCCCTGTCAACCTCACGACAGCCATTTCCTCCATCATCTCCGGTATCATGTGGGGTATTCTGGCTGGCACCAACTCTGGCGGCTATTCAGAATTACTTGGCAGCGGCGATGAGCTTACCATGATGATCAACGAGCTTACCAGTATGATGGGGGCTTTTAATGTTGGTGACTTTATTCCTTATGGAGAGTGGCTTGACCAACTGAGAGGTATGAAGCGTCGAATGACAAGGGCCCACGACTTCTTTGATTGCGTGGTGGGAAAGACAATAGACCAGCATGTGGAGCGCAATGCGAAAGTGGATGCACAAAAAGAGCATGTCAAGGAATTGGTTGATGTACTTCTGGATATTGAGAAGGAACTCTTGCTACTCATTTCTTGTAGGACATGTTCCTTGGTGGAATTGAAATAACGATTATTACATTAGTATGGGCGATGAGTGAAATGATGAGAAATCCTCAGATGGCCAAGAAGTTGCAAGAGATCTTGCAAATATGGAATATTTACAATTTTTTGTAAAGGAGACATTTCGATTATATCCTGCAGGGCCTTTAATGCTACCCCATGAATCTAGAGAAGCTTGCACTGTTGGCGGCTATCACATACCCAACAAAACAAGGCTTGTGGTCAGCGTATGGGCAATAGGAAGAGATCCAACTATATGGGAAGATCCCTTGACATTCAATCCTCAAAGGTTTATGAGTAAAAATTTAAATGGTAAAGGTCGAGACTTCAATATGCTTCCGTTTAGTGCTGGAAGGAGAGGTTGTTCAGGAGCTTTGATCGCCATTCAAAACATTGAACTTGTTTTGGCTCAACTCACTCATTGCTTTGAGTGGAAACTTGAAGGCAATGAAGATCCATCACAATTGGATATGACTGAAACATTTAGAACTAGTATCCCTCGAAAAGTGAATCTTTTTGCAATTCCAACCTTGAAAGTAGAATTGAATATCTAAAAATGTAATATCTATCCCATTGCATCTCGCCTCCAATTGTTCTCTTCCATTTCCCCAACTACATTCTTATGTCATGCAATGCATTAAGAGTATTTAATAAAAATAAAGACGTTGCTACATCCTTTCTTGGTAAGGATAGTAACACCATCCTTATTTCCATAATAAGGTTTGTTATAGTTTACTTTGAATCTTGAATTAAAATATCTTTATTCAATTATATATTTCTGGGTAATTTAATAAGGTTCATTATGTCTAATGAATTGTATCTAGAAGTCATGGTCTTTTAAATATTCTATTTAATGTCTTTACATAATCAAAAAATGTTGGAAAACTAGTTTAAAATTTTATAATAGGATTCAAGTTGTATGTACATAATGTAAATTTGATATGCCAGTCTAATTCCCACTTTCCTATGTCATGAAATGCATCTAAAAAATTTAATAGAAATAAAGATCCCAATACATCATCCTTGTCTTTTTCCTAGATAAGGATAGTAATAGCATCCTTATTTCCATAATAAATTTTTTTATAATGTACATTAAATCGCTATTAAGAAAAAATTGTTCAATTTGATTTTCATGAGAAATCGAATAAAGCTCTTTAAATCTAATGAATTGAATTTAGAAATCATGTTTTTAAAATATTCTATTATGGTTCCTTTACCCAATCAAATTAAATATTGGAAGCTAATTTAAACTTCTCTAATTAAATTAAAGTTAGATGTAATATAAATTTGAGATAAAAACTAAATTAGCATCAATGCTTTAGTCATGGCTTGTGAGGAGATTTTTTTATCATCTTTGCAAGTTTTTTTTCCTATAATAACTCATTAATTTTAAAATTATTTTTTATGGATAAATTATTGCATTATAAGTAATTATAAATTATATTTTATAAAGGTGTTATAATTATATTTGACTAAATCTCCAAGGTTCCATTCCATTATTCCTTGACGATATAAATAAGATTTAATTATTTTATCTTTAAAAAATTAATCACTTTAGAGTAGCATCCAATCCTTCTTATGTCTTCATAATTACTATTTTTCTCCTATATAGATATATAATTCATTATCTAGACAATTCTTTTTTCATTTTAACTCTATCCAAGTTAATTTCTAAAGTTTTAGAAAAGAAAGAATTCCAAAGAGGAAAATGTAACAATATACTAGACATAATTATTAGTGTACTTGATATTATATGTAGTTAGTGAAAAAGAAATTGAAAGGAATAACAACATAAGGATTGCTAAAAAATTAAACAGCTAAATGAGGATTTTATATTTGTAATAATTTCCATGCCATGCAATGCATCTTAGATATTTAATAGAAACAAAGATCTCAATACATCATCCTTAAATCTTTTTCCTAGATAAGGATAGTAATAGCATCCTTATTTCCATAATAAGATTTTTTATAATGTACATTAAATCATTATTAAAATTTGCTTGTTCAATTTGGTATTCATGAGAAATTGAATAAAGTTCTCTAAATCTAACAAATTAGATTTAGAAATCATGATTGTAAAAAGTGTAGTGTAATTTTTTCCCTCCCCATTTTCTAATATTTTGTTATAAAAATATTGGTGAGGGGAGAGCCAATGTAATTTTCCATCCCTTCCAGATACTTTAGTTTTCCTAAATTGGTTTAATAATGGTATAGAAAAGATTTTTATTTTTATGGTTAATATGGGGATGATCTTAATTTAATATAGTAGTTCAAAGTAATGTTGGTTGTCCATTTTTTCTAGTCGACAAAGAAGTTTACAATTTGTGGAGCATGAGAGGCTTGTGATAGATGTTTGAATTCATTAATACTTTATCCCTTTTTCTATTATAGAAAGATAGTGTTTGAATAGTAGTGAAAATAAACACTATTTTTTTAGAATAATCTAGTGAATCTTTTAACAAATAAAAAATCACATTATTTTTTAATTAAAACTAGCTATAATTTTTTTAAATATTTATATCATATATTAAAAAAAATTAATATACATCCATCAATTCTATTCACATAAATATACATAATATTATATTAATAAACTTAAATATAATTTATATTAAAATTATAAAATTCCAATTATATAAAATTTAAAACTTCAATCTAAATAAATATACTCATGAAAGCAGTCTCGTTTCCCACTCATAGATAAAGAGTTTGAATCAACCAAATGTGAAGTTAGAATGAATTCGACGAGACAAAGAGTGGGACAAGGTGGAGGAAGAGAGTGAGGGTTAACAACGCTATGCACGCATTACCTACCACCATTGTACTACCAAACCAACTATAATTGGAAACCAATAGAACATATTTAATTATTAATAAACCCATATGATATCAATACTTCTTACATTAAAATATTGTGCTAAGTTAGGTGAAATTAAAGTACTATGCTCTCAACGAATTTTCAACGCAAGAATAGCTTACCAACTTGAATATCTACTAGAAAGTAGGTACTCTATACAAAACTATAGTTGGAATAACTTACTGTAAGGGATAAAGGTGTATTGACTGGTGTTTTGTATCACTATGTTTGATTTTTTTATCTTTATGTTTTTTTAAATATTATTTTTAAATGTTAAAAAGTTTGGAGTTAAGTGATTAAAAATATATGTAAAGATATTTGTTAGATTATTAGAAAGATCAAAAATCAACATGAAATACACATTTAAATAATATTAAAAATGCATTCAATCTCAAATGTATTAGTATTAATGTCAATCACATTAATCTCAATTACATCATAATTATATTCTTGTTTGGTATACTTCTTAGATTTACATAACTTCTAAAGGGTGTGATTACTATTAAGATTAGTTAAGCGTCTTTTATATGTGTTATAATATCTTTAATTGTACTTTTTAGCATACTTCCTTCTCAACAATAGTTATACGAAAAACAAGAATGATATGTGAATCTAGACAAAGAAGGTTATTCTTAAGTTTATCATGTAGTTCAACAATCAATGGTATTTTTTCTCTTTAAAATAAGACAATTATCTACCACTCTTTCTTATGGATTAGGTGATAAGAGAGTTGGTAGAGCTATCTACTTGGAAGCATGTGGTTTCATAAAATTGATGAGCTTAACCATCTAATATGTTGTAATTTTGAATTTGGTTATAAAAAAAAAAAAATTATAAAAAGTTGATACCATTTACATGTGCATAAGAAAAACAATCAACAAATTTGTCGCATTGTGAAAAAAAAAGCAACAGATTTGAAATCGACTATTTTTACATAACCAAAGTGACATGTCAATTTTTTACAAAGCATACAAAATTGCCATTGACTATTTATTATTTGTTTATGTGATGCTCACAAAATTGCCATTAACTATAACTCTATCACAAATCATTCTTTTGTTAGATTCTTAGATTTAAATCTTCTATTGTATTAAATTAATTGATCTATTACATTACACAAAATAGACAAAGAATTTACTTTTTAATCATTCCACACTCAACTCTACATTTTCTTTATCAGACGTGTAATATATTCTACACTGAATAGTGTAGGAAAGCATATATTTTCTCACACTCGCATTTAACTCATTTCAATTAGAGTGGGAGAGATGACCTAATAAAGGAGAGGACTTAGTAGTTGTGCATTCTAATTATATACTTCTTAAAATTATACATACCAATTTCAACACAACTCGATCTTTTCTAACAATATATTTAGTAAGTTCACTATTTAAACATAAAATTTCAAGTTTATACTATCAAATATAATACCACATTTAACATGTTTTCTTTTGAAAATGTTAAAAAACAACTAAACTTATAAATCATATATTAAATAATAAAATTATTGAGACCACATTTTATTAAAAAACAACTAAACATATAAATTATATATTAAATCATAAAGCTGTTGAGACACCCAAATAACATCATACTAATGATTTCTCACTTTTAAATCTAATAAATATATTTTAAAATTAATAATAATTAACCCTCACCGTCTAAACATCACAACTAATAATATATATTATTAAAAACAAAACTTTAAACCTACATGTGCTATTAAATCGTTTATTGACGACGTTTTAGTGACGACGTTTTGATTGCATAAATGACGTTCCATTCTAGAAAACGGCATCTAAGCTGGATACCATAAGTATTTATCACGTGGTTTTTAACTTACATTCATCACGGAGCATACACAACAAAAATGTTGCCCTCATGGCGGCACATTTGCCCCGCAACCTTCTCAATCTATGTATGGAAAACAAGTGTCATGGAAAATCAGGTTCCCAATTCCAGATAAAGTCTGCCATCCATACGCAACCTCCCCCAGAGCTTATCTCTGTAACGTCGCGACGACCATAATTTCACAGCTTTACTAATTCTTTCACAGCCGCGCAATGGAGCAACGCTTCTCTGTAAGTCCAATTTCTTATGCATGCCCTAATTCTGTTAAGAAGTTAAATTCTCGATAAGCTCTGATATTCGGTATTTGATAGTGTTATGATCAAGGAATCGGCCTTTTTTAAGAACATATAAGAGTTTCTGGAATGCTCTTTGTAAATCCAATGGCAGGGGTCGACAGAATTGGAGATTTCTTTCAATACTACTTCTCCCCAGTTTTCTGACTTTCCTGAACTGCGGACCTCAACATCTTCTCCGAATTTTATTTACAGTTCGCCGGAATGGCAGTTGTACTCAACATCTTCTCCGAATTTTATTTACAGTTCGCCGGAATGGCAATTGTACTCACTGGAGAACGGAGAGCCGCCCTTCTGTTCAGATTTCCGGCGGGACGATACGCCGCAGCAAGGGGAACTCTGCCCTAATTCGTTGCTTCAGGTGAAAGAAACCAATACTTTGATTACAGGGGCAAAGAGTGGAGACGAAGAGGTGGTCAGATCTTTTTTATATGGGGAGAGAATTAAAAGCAGCACTTTTGTGAAATGGAAGGACGGCCCTCGTCTGCCTTCTCTGCAACCCCAGAAATCCCAGGCCTTACACAAAAGGTGTATAAGTCTTCTGAATTGCATAAACGATCACAGAATCAGTCCATTACATGACAACCATGGCGGAAGACGTGTTAACCATGATTATGACAAGCTTGCCATTCACCATGTTGTTGCAGAACGTAAGCGGAGAGAACAGATGAAGGAGATATTTTCTTCTCTCTGTGTATTGCTGCCCAGAAGTCCAAAGGTACATTCTTTTATCAAATTCATGCATTTTTTTGTTTTGATTATTTATTGATTATGTGTTGAAGGTTATTAAAGGTATGGTGGATTAAGAACAGAAGGGCAGAGCTGCAGTGCTGCTGGAGACGATAGATTACGTGGGTCATTTGAAGAAGAGAGTAGAACAACTGGAGAGGCGCAACGGAGAACTGGAAGCGCTGCTCCATGAAAAATCAGGTCATGATTTGGATAACGTCTCCCATATTCAAATGTTAGCATGAATGGGTTTTAGTAATTCTCAACATATTGATTTAGATATCTTATTTTCACTAGTTAAATTCTGCCTACCAGCTTGTATGAAATACTAGGATTTCTCAATTTACGTTTACTTAGAACCCTAGTACTTGACTATTTTATGTAATGTGGACAAATATTGATGTCATTAGTGAAACATATTGAATGGCAATGGAAACATCCTAATGCTGCTACTAAGTATGTATGAGGCTTCAACACAGCTCAAACCATGTCTAGAAAAAAATTGTTTATTGATTATCAAACTACTTTTGATAGAAAATAAATATCAAGTTTATTTCAAATTTTTCGCAGCTATGTATGTGTATTTCTTCTTATATGCTTCCTTCCTTAGTATTATACTGCAAACTTCATAGACTTTTAGGAGACTTTCTATGGGCCAATTTAAAATGTTATATATATATATATGTGTGTGAGAGATGTTTGGGACTTTTGTTATTTATCTAGAAAGTTTAGTGGGATAGGTCTTATTGATGTTGATAGACAATGTATTGCTTTATACATTAAGTGAGTTGTCAGAATTTGTGTTGGCAATGAAGATAAAAAAAATTGTTGTTAAATTGTTTAATTTTTAGATTAATGCATAAAAAACCAACTTACGATGGTTTTTGTTTTCATTTCCTTGCAATTTATCATTTTCTTACAAAAATCAATGGCGGTTTTGTGCGTAAAATCATTTAAATAAACCTTGGCATCAGGGTTGATTTTACAAGAAACAACCTTTCTGGTGGTCTTCCATCATTTTGTTTCACGATAAGGCATTGATGGCTACTCCTTTAGATGCACTATGCTAAGTTCCTTACAAAAAAAATTAAACATCTACAACATCTTTACTCCAAGGCTAATTTGACTTTTCTCTTTTGGCCTCAAGAATTTAAACAATATTTAATTTGTCATGCTATCTAAGAAAAATTCCAAAATAATAATTGTGGTTCTACTATCATAGTATTTTCACAAAATATGTTTGTGCTAAGAGCTACTAGGTCTTGGTGGAAGCACTAGAAATGATAGGATGACAGTTCCTTTTGAAATTATACTCTTAAGAAAGGATAATATTGTGCTTTCACCTCATCTTCTCATGGTTAAAAAGCTGAATATTAGGTGGCCTCTTTAGTCTCTCAATTTTATTTAGGCTATGTGTTTTGAAATAGTGCAAAAAGTGTTGTGAGGCCCAAAGTTACCCATTTCAAATGGTGTTTTCTTTACTATGAGATTTCTATTGGATATATTTTGATACATCTTTGCATATCTGATTCAAGACTTCTCTTTTGTGGAAAACTAGAAACCCTTCTACATGTTTTCTTATTTTGTGTTTGCATGCAAAAATTTCTAGAAATGAATCCATAAATTGTGTATCCTTTCTAGCTTGAACCATTCATTTGGAACAATGAGATTTTTAGTGATGAAGCCAAGCCAAGTTTTCCATATAGTTCTCCTATCTATGGTATACTTTCGAATTAAAATTTCTCTTCCAAGTATCTAGAAAAATAGAAATTACATTTTTTTCTCATTTTCTTGTGGATACTAGCATTGTTAATAAGTCCAAATCATGTAGATTCAAGTTGAAGCTATTAATATTTGTGGCACTAGATTTTAAGAATCCCCAAATCCTATTTAATCGTCTGGAGGAGTAACCTTTTATTATGGCTACAATTTCACATTCTCCACCATCTCATGTTAGATCACCCACCAAGACTCACGATGAAGTTGATTTGATTCCTCTTGTCACTATTCTCATACCTATTAAATATCCTACACTCCTTTACCACCTAAGAGTGTTCTAGCTTGACCTTGCCACCACCTCTATCTTTTGACCACCAAAGGGAACATGACCACTACCTCCTTATCATTCTCACACATCCTCTCAATAACATGGGTGGGCCCCACTATATCAAGGTAAATTCCCTTATTTTTCCCTTGATATATCTCTACCAAGGACTATATATAACCAATCATGAGATTATCCTAACTAAGGAGAGAATATTATTCTTGTTGGATGAGATACCATGGATGATCTGCTATTTATCTTCCATGTAGAGGGTGGGATAAATTTGATGTGAAATATCATTATTCCTCACCCCCCTCTCCTTCCCCACCCCTATACCCACGATTCCAAATACTAGAGTTTTCCTTGTTGCTTAATTGAAACATTTTTTTATATATTTATGTTGAATTGGTGACTTGATCATTGTTTCCCTAATAGAATCATATCTTGTTATTTATGTAATTATTTTTGTTTTGGAAAAATATATTTCTATTATTTTTCAACTTTAATAATTTAGTTCCATACAACTTATATTTTATTGAAAATTATGACTACACACATTAATTAATAATTATAATATGTATCCTTATAAAAAGAATTATTAATTTGGTCAGCCAATTTTTAATTAGGTTTACTATAAGAAAGGACTTGAATTATTAATCAAGCTATCCATATACACTTTGTAATTCCAAAACATAATAAACTAAAGTACTATATGCATAGACTAGCTTTAATTATTTTTCCCATATTATTACATGTGAGAAACATAGAAAATAGAAGATGATACACATGTTGAATATATATATTTAAAGTATTATTGATTCCACTTATGTTATTGTGAGTGAAAAACCTAAGAGAAAAAGAAGATAATGGACACATTGATTATATATACATAAACCAAGCTTTTATCGATCTACGGGTGTTAATACAAGTTAAAAAATAATGGAAAAAGAAAATGATGCATGCATTTTATGTGTGTGTATAAACTTGGAACCCCACTAATATAAAAAAAAAAAAATTAAAGATCATTGAGGGATGTGCATGAGCTTTGCTATAGTTTTGGTCTTAGCCTTGTGTTGTATTTTTCTCATATTGTGTCTTTGCACAAGAAAATTCATCACTTATTTGCATTAATTATAGTGAATTTTAGTTTTCCATGCTTATGGTCTTTCTTGTAGCCTTCTTAATGGCCTCAAACTTCATCAACCAAGTAGTTTCTACTAGTGTTGATAGTTTCCATTCCCTTGTAATTTATCCTATTCTTACTAAAATTAACAACACTTTTGTGTGAAAAATAATTTAAAAGGTACACAAAACTATTAAATCTTAGCTAGTATGGACTTCAAATGAATTTTGCAATGAATTGTCCATCAAACAATAATATTTACGGTAAATATTTTCCCATCATTTTTTTAAGCCACTAATGGCTATTCCAAGGCTAATTCCACTTGGCTCTTTTAGCCTCAAGGCTTTAAACAACTTCTTCTCTCTTCCTCTCCCGGTGACCTAGGTGGGAGGGAACTATAGTTGGAATCAGATTGCTACTTCCTCTCCCCTTCCCCAGATTAGTTCCATCATCCCAATAGGAGGAAAGGATGATACCCCAGCTGGAAGGGACAAGTTCAAACCAATTCCCTTACAAGAACACATTGCCCCTTTAATTTAAGTCATGCTAACCAAGAAACCTTCCAAATAATAATTGAGTTCATACCTTCTTAGAATTTGCATAAAATATGTGTTTGTTCCATTAAGCCTTGGTGGAATGACTAAAAATGATAGGTTGACACTCTTTTTTTGTAATTACACTCTTAAGAAAGGATATAACTTGCTTTCACCTCATTTTCTCATGGTTCAAAAACTAAATACTAGGTGGTCTTTTTAGTCTCCCAATATTATTTAGGCTATGCATTTTTTAATAGTGTGGAAAGTGATTGTGAATTGCAAAGCTACCAATATTGGATAGAATTTCTTTAGTAGGCCCTATCTATTTCAATTTTTTTGATACATCTTGGTATATTTAATCTAAAATATATGTGTTATGGACAACTAGAAACCATTCTACATATTTTCCTTGTTTTTGTGTTGGCATACAAAATTCCTAGCAATGAATTCATGATTTTTTCTAGCCTTTCTAGAGCTTTGAACTATATACTTGGAAAAATATTATTTCTAGTGATGAGGCCAAGTTTTTCATAGAGTTCTCCTATCCATGGCATGCTATCAAATTGAAAATATTTTGCAAGTATCTAGAAATATAAAACTTACATTTTTCTCATTTTGGTGTGGATATTGACTTTGTTATTCACTCCAAATTACTAATGATTTAAAATTTTCTCATGTAGATCCAAGTTGAAGCTAGTAATTTGGTACTATTTTCAAGCATATCCAAACCCTACTCAATAGTTCTATAGAGTTAACTTTATTCTATGGCTATGATTCCACCTTCTCCAAAATCCCATGCTATATCACCTACCAAGAATCGTAACAAAGTTATTTTGAGTCCTCTTGTCACTACCGTCATAGCCAATCCTCGACCACCTTAGTAGTATTTTGACTTGACCCTACTAACACCTCTATTTGCTAACCACCAAAGGAATGTTCATTAGCTCCATATCACTCTTGTTTTTCCTCTCAATGACATGGGTGGGACCCACTATATCAAGGGAAATTCCTTCAATTATCTCTTGTTATATCTCTACCAAGGACTATATAGAACCAATCATTGGATGATCCTAAAGAAGGATAAAAGGTTATTCTTATTGACTAGGAATGCAAGGATAATGAAAACCATATGCCATGTAGAGGGTAGGATAAATTTGATGGAAAAAGATCCATGTTTCTCACATGTCCCCTCCCCCACCCTTACACCCCTTCCTTCCAATACTAGAGTTTTCATTATTACTTAATTGCAATATTTTCTTGTATATTTATATTGAATTGGTGACTTGATGTTTATTTCCCTAATATAATTATGTTCTTAATTTTTGTATAATTATTTTATTTTAAAATTATTTTATTTTATTTTAAAATAATATTATTTTATTTTAAAATAATATTATTTTATTTTAAAATAATATTATTTTTATTATTTTTAACTTTATTAATTTAATTTATAACAATACATTTTAACTAATGATTTATCATATAACCTTTTTTTTTAAATTAATTAAGTTGATCAGTCAATTGTTGATAATATTTTACTATTACAAAAAAAATTAAATTATTGATTAGGCTATCCATATACACTTCTTAACTTATGATGGAAATGATATATAAATACTCACTAAAAATTTTTAGGGTGATACTTCAGAATTTATGACGTACGAAGATATTAATAAGGGTAGGGTGGATATTTGAAGGAAAGTAAGGTCTCTAGTATTAAAGCATTATAAAGTCTCATGAACTAATATAAACTAGAAACACTAGATGTTTATTGTCAAAAGTAAAAGTTTAAAAAATTATAGATATTCCAAGATTGTTCATAGAATAATGATTTGGGAAAAAAAAGTATACTTGAGTGGAAAAAGTGAATAGGAAATAGGAAAGAGCATGGGAAAATAAATGTTCCTTATTAATATGATATATATTCAATTAAACTATAAATTACATAACCAAAATAAAAAATAGTTTAAAATAAGAGCATTTTTTAAATAACACAAGTGTCATGTATTGGTTAGTACTTGCCTTTATAGTATTGTAATTATTGTTTTCTAGATTTTTAAAAAAAATAAGTTTTATTAATGTGAATAAAAATAAATGTAAGTTTTGCTTGGTGATGGATGGCGCGCGTCTGCTACGCGAAGAACTGAGCTAGGGCATTCGAGCCCTAGCTCGTGAACATTTTTTCTCTGTTCCTGCGTGGCTGGGGTGGGGTCTGGTGGGCGTTTCAGGGGGGCAGTTGTCTGTGCGGGTTGTTCTTTGTCCGGGTCTTGGTGTGTTGGCTGGGATACGCGGCCAGGGCTCTCTTTGGGTCTGCGTTTTCTGTCCGCCCATGGCCTCCTTGGTGTGCTGTGTTGGGCGCAAGTTCTTGGGGCCTCGGTGGTGGTGATTGCCCTTGCATGCTTGGATTGGCTGTTGGGGAATAGTTTTTTTGAGTGAACGGAGGGTAAGGGGTTGTTGTTCCTTCTGAAGCTGCGGGATAGGGTGGTGTGGGCAGCGTTGTGGTTGGTGGAAGGGTTGGTGCTTGGTGGAAGGGTTGGTGTTTGGCTTTATAGGATCGTGTTTGGCTTGGCTGCCTCAATGTCTATGGGGGAGGCCTCGCAGGGCCCTTCTGGCATGGACTTCCGTTCCGCGAATGGCTCAAAGTCGCCAGTGCATGCAACAAAAGTTATTGACAATAGCCTTTTCTCTCATGACTCGATAGATGGTGGTGTTCGCATGACGGGGGGATCCCGCATCACTAAAGTTAATGGATGCCTTGAGCGGTGTAAAGAGAGACCTACGCTGGTAATTCCACCTGAGATGTTAGCTGAAGATATTGATTACTATTCCAGACACTCCTTATACTGCAAATTTTTGGGGATGAGGGTTTCTCCTCAATTTTTGGTGTCTTGGGCCCGACGGACCTGGTCGTCGGAGGGTGAAATGGACATTATGTTGTTGGCTAACAATTACTTTATGGTTACTTTTGACTGCATGGCGGATCGGAACAGGGTCTTTGAGGGTGGTCCCTATTTTTATAACCAAGTGGGGTTGTTTATCAAACCCTGGCATGCGGGTTTCAACCCTTCGGTGGAGCTTCCGAATCGGGTTCCGATTTGGGTCAGACTTCCTCGACTTCCAGTGGAATGTTGTCGTGATGATATCCTGCAACTGATAGCATCTTTGCTTGGAAAACCTGTCGGCTCCTCTCAGCAAACGCTGGATAGAAAGGTAATGACTTATGCCCGCATCTGTGTCGAAATTGATTTGGGTAAACCCTTGCCAGACTCTATAGATATGTGTGTAGGCTCTTACTCTTGGGTGCAGTATTTGGATTATGAGACTCTTCCATTCCGTTGTCGTCTGTGTCATGAATATGGTCACTTGCTGCGTCGGTGTCCAAAGGCTAGGCCTGTGGAGCCACCTTCTCCTCAGGTTCCTCGCAACCCTCCTATGACTGACAGGGGGAAGGATCATATCCCTGGTGATGGGGAAGCTGCAGATGGTTTTGTACCTGTCAAGGGGCGCAACAGGAATAGGGGTCAAAAGAGGACCTTGAAAGAGAGACAAGAGGAGGACACTTTTAACAGATTTGAAGTGTTAGATGATCTTAGCCAGCAAGAAGTGAATCCGAGATTGGTAAGCCTTGATCATGGAACTCTGAGTACAGGACAGAATGGTCTAGTCTCTGAGGCTTCCCAGGATGCAATGGATGGTGATGGCTCTCAGATGGTTACGGATCTTCATTTGGGTGTTCTAGCGGAGTCAGTTCCTGTGGCTGAGTTGAGGAAGGTTGGTGGGGATGGGCCTCCTCCGGGGTCAAGTGACGGTGTTGTTATCGGGAGGAGTGGCAAGTCTCCATCTCCTTTGGGTATTCACCAAAAGGACCTAAAAAAAGGGGGGGGAGAGAAATCTTCCAAGCTTGGTCGTAAGAAGGATTTGGAAAAGATTAAATTAATAGGGGAAAACTTGGTGGAGTCGGGGTCGGTCAAGACTCTGGATTCTCATTTCTTGAACTCCCTGAAATGATTGTTTTATCATGGAATGTGAGGGGCTTGAACAGTGGCCCTCGACAAAAAGCTGTTCGCGACTTGATTAGAAGTAATGTTCCTGATGTTCTTTTCCTGCAGGAGACTAAGTTATCGATTAAGGATATGATAGGTATGATGCCCAAGTTATGGGGGAGTGGTGAGTGCCAGTGCGTTGGTGCTCTTGGTTCTGCTGGGGGTGTGGCCTGTTTATGGAACCCTCGGAAGGTTCGCCCTATCTGGTGGATGTCCTTTAAGTCTTCCATTTCTATGGTGGCTTCTTGGTTTGAAACGGGAGAGTTTGTTCTTTTCTCTAATATTTATGCACCTGTTGATCTTCTTGGCAAACAGTTGCTATGGTCCCATATTGCGTATGTGCGTAGCATGGTCCCTCTTCATCTGTGGATTCTGGCTGGTGACTTCAATGCCATTGCTGAGTTGGCTGAGAAGCGTGGAGGTAATGCAAGGTTGGACCCCTCGGCACTTCTTCTGCAAGAAAACATCTCTGCTTTGAATTTGGTTGACATCAAGCCCAGTAATGGTCGGTTCACTTGGAACAACCGGAGGACAGGGGATAACAGCGTTTCAGAAAGGTTGGATCGCTTCCTGGTCTCCTGCTATTGGATTGGTGGCTTGTGGTCCTCTTGCTCTGAAATCTTGGATTGGAGGGGCTCAAATCATTGGCCCATTAAGCTTGCCATTTCTTCTGCTCGTGTGCCTCGTTCTCCTTCCTTCAAGTTTCAGCTCATGTGGTTGCGGGACCCTTCTTTACATTCCCATGTGGCGGATTGGTGGAAGGTTGGCAGACCTTCATATGGTACGGCGATGTATACTTTTGCTAAATTACTTCAATTTACCAAATCTCAGCTCAAACGGTGGAATAGACAATGCTTCGGAAATATTTTCCATGATAAGGCTCGTGCTCAAGCTGATTTGGATGGCATCACAAGGGTGATCAGGGAAGAGGGAGTGACGGTTGGCTTGCTCCAGGATGAAGCCAGGGCTCTTAAGGTGCTGGAGGAGTGTGAGTTGAGAGAGGAAATATTTTGGAAGCAAAAGGCCAGAATTGAGTGGCTTCAAGAAGGAGATAAAAATACTGCTTTCTTCTTTAACTCGGTAAAAGCCAGGAGGCAAGGTAATTCCATTTCAGTTCTGGTTAATGAAAGGGGGGAGCAGCTCTCTTCTTCTCAGGAAATCTCGAATGAAGCTGTGCAGTATTTTGAATCTTTATTTAGGGAGGATGGGCATGGTGGATCTATTGAGGAGGTTCAGGTTCTTTCCTGTATTCCCTCTTTGGTCACAAGGGAAATGAATGAGCATCTCATGGGTGATGTCTCTTTGGAGGAGTTGGAGGCGACTGTGTTCCGGATGAAGAAAGGGAAGGCTCCTGGCCCTGATGGCTTCCCGATTGAATTCTTTCAAGACTTTTGGGATATTATTAAGTTGGACTTATTGGCTGTTGTCAGGAGTCCCAGAAGAACAAGCAGATGTTATGGGCTTTGAATGCTACTTTTCTTGCTCTCATACCTAAATGTGATGAGGCGGATAGATTAAGTCAATTTAGACCTATTTCCTTGTGCAACGTGATTTACAAAATCATTTCCAAACTAATTGCTGAGAGATTAAAAAAGTGGTTGAAGATGTTGATCTCAGAGGAACAGAGTGGTTTTGTGGAAGGCAGGCAAATTTTGGATGGGGTTGTTATCGCTTTCGAAACCATTCACTCAATGGCCAGCTCCAATGATAAGGCGATGTTCATCAAGTTAGATATGGCTAAGGCCTATGACCGAGTCCGGTGGTCTTTCCTCCAGCGGGTGCTTGGAGCTTTCGGGTTTGGAAATGAATGGATTCAGTGGGTTATGAGTTGTGTTACCTCAGTTTCTTTCTCTGTGTTAACTAATGGGGAGCATTCTAAACTTTTTGGTGCTTCTCGGGGGTTGTTATTGCTTTCGAAACCATTCACTCAATGGCCAGCTCCAATGATAAGGCGATGTTCATCAAGTTAGATATGGCTAAGGCCTATGACCGAGTCCGGTGGTCTTTCCTCCAGCGGGTGCTTGGAGCTTTCGGGTTTGGAAATGAATGGATTCAGTGGGTTATGAGTTGTGTTACCTCAGTTTCTTTCTCTGTGTTAACTAATGGGGAGCATTCTAAACTTTTTGGTGCTTCTCGGGGGTTGCGTCAGGGAGATCCCCTTTCTCCGTATTTATTTATTCTTCTTGTGGAAGGTTTGGGGCGTCTGATAAGAAGGAATGTCGACTTGGGTATTATTCAGGGGTGGCGGTGGGGAGGCGATTTGCCTCCGCAATCCCATTTACAGTTTGTGGATGACACGGCTCTGATGGGTATGGCTACTATTAGGGAAGCTTCCACTTTGCGCAAGGTGTTGGATGTGTATCTTGCTGCCTCGGGTCAACGGATTAATGAGGATAAGTCCTCCATCTTCTTCTTTAACACCCCTGGGCCCATTCAGAGGAGGATTGCCCATATCTTGAGATTTCAAATTGGAGGGCTTCCTTTGATCTATCTTGGTGTGCCTATCTCTGCTGGTAGGCTGCCTAAGGATTCTTGGCAGAATATTTTGGATAAATTTCGGGTGAAAGTTAATCACTGGACTCATAGGTGGCTATCATTTCCTGGCCGTGTTCAGTTGCTCAAGTCGGTGGTGCAGGCTCTCCCCACATATAGATGTATGCTTCAGGTGGCCCCGATGGGATTTCTTAAGGATTTAGATGCTTTAGCGAGGAAGTTTCTTTGGGCTGGTAGCTTGTTGTCTTCGAAGTGGAGCCTTGTTAGCTGGGATACTGTTTGTAGTCCGCGTCAGTTTGGTGGTCTTGGGTTAAGGCAGTCGTCCTTGACCGGGGAGGCACTGGCTGCCAAATTGTATTGGAGATGGTGTGTGGAGCAGGATCAAATTTGGGCTAGGATCTTATCTCATAAATACTTCCCTGGGGCTGCTTGGCAGGATATTCCCAAATTTCCCTTGGAGGGGAGAGGCTCGATGATTTGGAGTACGCTTAAAAAAGGTGTTGCACTTGATAAGGATGGCCTTTTCTGGATATGTAGGGGGGGGTTGTCGGCTCACTTCTGGTCTGATTCTTGGGATGGATTTCCTCCCATTACTTCTCAGTTCCCTAATTTGCTGCTGCTGTGCCAGAGGTTTCTTGTGGCTGGTTGGTCTAGGGTGAGTGATTTTATGGCCTTCTCTGATAATGACCAACTGGTGTTGGCGAGATGGAAGCGACCTGATGAATGGCCGGACGTTGGATTGAATGAAGAATGCACTGAGCTTCATAATATCCTTTCTAGAAGGCGATGCAGCTCCCTCCGGGATGGGGATGTCCTCTCCTGGTCTCCTAATCCTAAGGGGGTCTATTCTGTTGCTTATGGGTATCAAGTTTTGTTAGCTCGTAAGCTGGAAGGGGTGGAGGTTCCCTAGTGGAGGAGAGTGTGGAATAACTTTTCTTGGCCAAAGTGTAATTGTTTTGTTTGGACCTTAGCCCGGAACAGATGTTTGATGTGGGACAACATTCAGAAGCGAGGATTTCAGGGCCCCTCTATTTGTGTTCTCTGTGGGGGAGGGGAAGAAGAGTCTGCTCATTTGTTCTTTCGTTGCTCCTTTGCTACACAGCTGTGGCATTTCTGGTGGGGAGTGTGGAACAGTCCCTGTGTTCATGCCTCCTCTTTGGTTGACTTTTGGAGCAGTTTGGGTAGGCCTCCTTCGGTGGCCTCTTTTTTGCAGGAGGTGTGGTATGTAGGGCCTACTTTCATCCTATGGCAGATTTGGCTTGAGAGAAATCGTAGGATTTTCCGTGGTGAGAAAATGGTTGTGCAGCAAGTTTGGCAAAGAATTTTGGGTATGATTCAGGAAACGGTGGCGGCTAAATGTGATGTTGGGTTTCCCCTGGAGAAAGGGGATGCTACAATGGTGGATAGATTGGGGATTCAAGGGTCAGCTTTGGCGTTTGCTAGTCTTAGGCGTGGTCGGAGCCAGCGGCAAAGGGTTCTTAGGATGGGTAGATGGGTACCCCCTCCGACTGGCGTCTTGAAGATCAACACAGATGGCTCTTCTCGGGGTAATCCTGGACCTGCTGGGGTTGGGGGGATTGGCAGAGACTTTAGGGGGTCAACGATCTTCTTCTTTTCTGTTCATGAGGGGGTGCAACCCATTAATTTGATGGAAGGTTTGGCAATCTTATACGCCTTTGAGCGGGCGTTTGCCTTGGGATGGCGCAAAGTTATCTGTGAGTCTGATTCGCAAGTCTTGATAAATTTTCTAAAGGAAAGGAAGTCTTCTGGTGTTCACTGGCAGTTGGCTAGGCTGGTTCAACAGATTTCGCGGATTAGTTCCATGATGGAGATGGTGTCCTTTGTTCACATTCCGAGGGAATGGAACAAAGTGGTAGATTGTTTGGCTCGGTGGGCTTCTGAGCACGCTGAGGGTTGGAATGTTGATGAGTTGGGACAAGTTTCTCGGGAACTCCGCCACGACTTGGAGGGGATTCTTTCTGAAGATGGTAATACTAGGGTTGCTGAGTGATATGGATTTTTGGTTCTTGGTTGGTTCTAGGGGCTCTCGGGCTTTGGCCTGTTGATGTGTTGTAATGTTGTTCTCTGATTATTAATAAAGTTTTTACCCCTTTCTCAAAAAAAAATTAAAAAATTAAAAAAAATGTAAGTTTTATTAATTGTCTTAGTATTGTTAGTTTTTTGCATGACCTAACTCTAGCTCTAATTTAGACCCTAACCCTAACAATAAATTCTAAAACATTATCCTAATCCTAGACCTATCTCTAACCCTAACTATGGTCTTAACACTATCTATAACTATGGTTGTAACCCTAACCCTAACAATAAAGAATTGTAGAGTGACATTACAAAACAAAATTTTATGAATTAATATTGGAAGTAAGATTTGGAATAAAGATATTAGATGAATAAAATTTTGGAGCATTATATCTATTAATTATATTTTACTGATAATTATTAATAATATTTTTTTTTTATTTTTTTTTATTTTTGAATAGTTCTAACCATAATTTTTACATTATTCTTAATTCTAATCCTAATCCTAATTATAATGCTTTTGGGATTATAATAATTAATAATAATAGGATTATCTAATTATAATTTAATTAATTATTATGATAATTTTAATTATTTTTAATTTAATTCTTATTTGTATGTATCTATGTTTTGAAGGTAATAAAATTTAGAAAATAAAAAATAGTGGCAATGTCAAATAGTTTAAGATTTAATTTAATTTTTTATTTTAATTGTGTAAAATCAAATCCCTAGATTATCTTTATAAACTAATTTATGGATGTGCTTTAATTTAAGTTTTATTTAAATATTATTTTAATACTGTGAATCCAAATCTCTATAAAATAGCTAATTGATTTTTGTGAAATTTTCTTTAATAAAAAATAACAATTACATGCATTAAGAAAATTATTCTTAAAAAAATGTAAAAAATAAGTAATTGAAATGAATAAAATTATAGTTCTATATTTTGGGAGATAGAACTAAAGGGGGATTAGGGTTCCTCCACAAATTTTCTTCAAGTTTCATTCAAGGAAACCCTAGATATATCAATCAAAGGATGAAATTAAGGAAAAGAGATCTACAATAGGGTGTCCTAAGGTGTGATTAAAGACAATAAGGGGGTTCAACACCAAGCAAAGACTTGGAAAGAAAGAGATGAATGCAATGTGAAAACCTAACTTTGGGTGATCCCACAATACTGGTTTACAATTTTTGGCCAAACTAGACACTAAAATATTTTTTTCTAACTAAATCTTCACTTTTAGGCACCTATAGCGGCTACACCGTGAGGAATTTGAAGATGATGCAAACTAGTGATTTGTGAAATTTTTTTTGTAGATTCTAAATATGTTTTTTTCAAAAAAATTGGAATCAAATTTCACTTCTTTTTCCATCTCCTTCGAAAACTAGTTTGTTTTAGTAAACACCAGTTTTAAGGAATGATGCTCACCGTATAATGAATAACTTTTTTTCCATGAAGGATACAATTCTAATTCTTTTGAATTTAGATTTGTAACTACAATATCTAGTGCTTCCAATTGGTTTCATGTGTTTAATTGAATATTTTTTCCTTAATCAAGTTTTGAAGTCTAACCAATTACAATTCAGACATAGGTGGACCGTATAATGTGTAACTTTCTTTGTATGTATCAAAATTCAATTTTTATTTTTTTTGTTGGATCAAGGATGTCAATATCTAGTGCACTCATATTTTTCTTTTTCTTTTTGATAATTTTCTATTTTTCCACATGTGCAGAATAGAGAGCTTGATTTTCAATGAAAAACCTGTGTTTAATAAAACTAAAAAACCAAATACATAATAAAACCAAAACATATTAAAATTATATTTGTTGGATAGCTCATTCTAAGGACTAACATCATCCAGTTGGGTCTGTGAAGTCTTCTCCATTTTCATCCTCAATTTGAGCTTCAAAGCACAAAAATTTGGAGATTTTTGGTGCTAAAGGGTGAGAAGGTGGGAAAAGGGGGGTTCGAGTCAACCATGGGGGATTCAAGCGAACCCCCTTTCAAAAAAGGTTTTCTTTGTGTTTTTTGGTAGGAATGGCGGGTCCTTGCATTAAATAGGTTCGCTCGAACCATGGTTCTAGTGAACCCTCTTTTGGTTCATTTGAACCCCAAAAATGACATTTTTTTATGGGGTCATTTTTTGCAACTTTTCCTTCCTCACTTGAATTGTAAACCACTTTTGTGGATTTACCCATATATGACATAGCTCGTATGAAACTAAAATATAGAATAACAAACTAAGAATGAGCAAAGGGGTACCTAGAAGAAAGATATTATCAAAAAAAGCTCTGAAACCTTGAAATCTTGACTGTTAATGCTCACTGGGACTCATACGCTAGTCTGGGTGATTTAGTCTCAGAATAGGGTTTCTATGCAGAAACTAGAATCTCTTACTGACTTTTCTGAATCTCCTCAAACTAGAAAAGGGCAGTATTGAGACTCATATGCCTAAGGTGGTGATTTAGTCCCAGTATTAGGGTTTGGTTGAAATTCTAGTATTTTCTGGTGATCTCCTGTAGCTTCTCTCTTGTCAAATCTTTGAGTTTGAAACACTGAATTGCAACTTGTAGGTGACTTTTCATGATCTTGCAAGGAGACAACTTTGACAACTTTCTTCAATCTTGCAACTTAGTCTTTAAATATCTTCAAACTCCAAAAAACTTAGATCTATAATCACACATGTAGAGAGAGAGAGAGAGAAAAAAAAAACTTATTGATTGTTAGGAAATAGGGGTTTTCCTTGGTCAAACCTTGTTTAGGTAATTAAACCTTATGATGAAATAATGAAACATGAACAATGATACCTTGAATGATGTCTTGAGATGTAAATCAACAATCTAACATGAAGTGGCCCTGTAGAATGTAGATCTTGATCTTGAATTAGATATGATACAATGCTTAACTTGGATCTCGGATGCTACGTCACAACACTAGCTCAACAACATGCTTGATAATTTATGATGATGGATCTTGAATTGTTGCAAGAATCTTCTTCAAATCTTCCATTGAATGCTCTTGAAATGCCCTTGAATGTCCTTGAATGCTCTTGTGAACTCTTGTGAAAGTTCTCTTGATTGCTTATGAGGTTCTAGGATGAAACTATGTGAAATAACCTTATATTTATACTTGTTTATGCTAATTTTTTAGAAATTATGTAGTACCCCTCCACTTTGCTTATGTTTTCTATTAGCATGCTTTTACTTTGATAGACTTTGGTACTTTGTTTTGAATATTTTGATCGCTGACATTAGAGCGATGGTGGATTTATTTGGTGATATGGTGAAACATTGTATGGTGATAATTATTTTCTGACATGCTTTCTATTAGCGTAGATGTTTCCTTCAGATGTTATTGCTATATATATGTTTATGGTAGACTAGATGTTATTTAATTTGTCAGTTTGATGTGATGTGTATTGGTGTGGAGAATGGAGTTGCATCACTCGCTTGCGAGTGCCCTGTGATTTCCGTGATTTTCTCCGTGTGGTGTGTTTGTATAATGGATTATATGTACATGTATGTCATTTGTTTGATTGCAGGATTGCAGGTACATGACACCGACTCCACTTGGTTACTCAGGTTTGAGCGTGTCAAGACTCAATGGAAATGTTGATTGGGAGGTAGTAACAAGGTTCATCCTAGTCTAGTCTTAAACCCAGTCACAGTATGTCATCAGTTAAGTCTGTGTTTTTGGTGGTTTTGTTTGTGTTTGATTGGATTATTTATTATGAAAGACAAATTTTGTTAATTTAATGATAGATCAATGTTCTTTTAATTTAATGTTTATTTAAAATCAAATTTTAAATGTTGAGAATAAAGCTTTACATTTTATTTAATTAATTAATTAATTATTTTATTTGGTTAAGTAATTTAATCATTAAGATTAAATTTATTTAATTTAATTAATTAATTAATTAAATTAAAGTTGCTTTATTTGTAAGATTAGATTAAATTTAAATTAAATTGCTTTGTTGGAAATGGTATTTTAATTGTTAAATAAATTAATTAAATAAGGGAAAAGGGAAATTGCATTTTTAAAATTTGAATTCTTTAATTCTTTAAATGCATGAATTCTTCATAAGGAAGAAAGAAAGAATCATCCGAGAGGCGGTTAGAAGATATTTTCTTCTTGACATGTGTGATAGTTAAATTAATTGCTTTTTGTTTGTTGAGGATTCTCTCGGAAGATATTATGTTTTTTTTTGGGGAAAGAGGAAATGACTTCACAGGAAATGAAAGAACAGGGTTCTGTAAAAAAAAATATTGGTTTGAGTAAATTTGTGAATTTTTCTTTGGATTTGCTATATATTTCTGGAAGATCTCTTTGGGTTGGTTTTAGCATCTTTCTGGATTTGGTGTTCTCGAGGGGCTTTGAAGGTTGCACACAACAGGCAACCAAGTTTCTCTTCTACAGACAATTTTCAAGCTACAGGAAATAGGTTCCTCACTGGTTATTTATTTAATTTATTTCTTTTGAAAAGTTTGTCTGAGAAAAGGATTAGTATTGTGAGGTTTTGTTAAAATTGTTAAAAACGTGTTTGTTTGAGGAAATTGTTTGTGTTTTAAATCTCTGTTCTTCTCGACAATTTAATCTATAGAGAATTTGTTATTTCTTTGTTAAAAGCTTCCTCTAGGAAATAGTTTTGAGTAAAAATTTGTGAAGGAAATCATTTATTTGGAAAATGAAATTGAAACCTTGGGAATAAATTAGAATTTGTTGGGGAAAAATTTTTGTGCGTACTGTTAAATTTCTCAACTTCCCATTGAAGAACCCTGTTGAAAATCTATTCCTGATTTAAATGTTTGACATTTATTTAATTGTGAAAATATATAAATATATATATATATATAAAAATTTATATATACATATATTTATGCACTCATATACAAGTTGGATTGTGAAAGTTATATATTTTTATTAAATGAATATTTTCCTAAAAAAATCGTCGTACAGGCGAGGGTTTTAAATAGGAAATAACAAAATTGTTTTGGATTATCGCCGCTCAGGCGAATTGAGATATGGCGTTTAAAATAAAAATAAAATTTTAAAAAACTTAGTGAAGTATTTGGGGCCGTAGGGTTACCCCCACAGCCGCCAATAAAGGGTGACGGCTGTGGAGGCAGCCGGCACTGCCTTCACAAACAATACCCAGCTGCCAACACAGCCGAAGCCCTAATGGGGTCGGCTGTGTGTAACAGCCGACGGCTGTGTTAACAGTCGTGATTACCTTTTTTAAAATGCACTTTTTCCCTTCTAAAATGATTTTTGGTTTTAGGTTTAATTTATGTGAATTTTAATTCATACGAATTTTGTTAATTATGAAATTATATAATTATATATATATATATATATACTTTGTAAAAATTTTAATTTAATTTAATATTTTGAAAATTATATATATATACATTTTAAATGAAAATTCTTTAAAATAGAAGGATGAAGTGAGTAGTATTAAAATAAGATTTTTATTTAAAATTGGATGCATGTAAAGTATCAGATCAACTAGTTATAACAAAAAAAAAATCGAAAGAGAAGATTTGGCATTTAATTTTTATGTGAAATTGAGAAAATCAGAATATTGTGTGGGAATGAATTAAAACCAAATTGATTTATTTTCATGCTATGTCTTATTGATTTGATTGGATTTAGTAAATCCTAACATTAGACTTTTATTGTGTTTGAATTGCTTTTGAATGCATCTATTCTTTTGGGAAAATTGGAGAGTTATATGTGACACAAGTCTTCCAGATTAGTTTGTCTTTAATATGGAAATTGTAATTGTTTAAATACAATCCTTGTGTTGACTAAGGTTGTGTACATGGTTTTTCATGGTGTTTAGACACCTGGTTTTATGAACATAGACTTGATGTTCGTTATGAAATGTGTAGAATTATATGTTGAATTCTTGTGCACTTTGTTTACCTTAGTTAGGGAACTTAGATTCCTTATGTTATTCTTAGGGGAGTGGCTCTATGTGAGGGCCGACACACAAAGTGGTGTCTGGGTAACTCATGTAGAGTTAGTTAATCAGTGAAAACTAAATCAACACATTGGGTATTTTAAAAATATTTAACTGGATTAATTATGCCTCACTCATGGACTTAAGAGCTAGTTCAATCTTGAGGATGAGTCGAGAAGGCCTGGAATGGGAAAGTCAATATCTTGTTATTTTAAAAGATATTCGATTCTGCAACAGTTTGCATGAGGGGCCGGGTTTTGTAAGAGGTTGCCAAGGTAACCCAAGTTGGGGGCCGAAACCTAGGAAGAAACACTAGGGTAACCTATGCAACATTGTGATGACACTCCACCTAAAATAACAGTTTACCTTGTGAACTTTGTATATTGATTATCCCGATTCTGGAAGCAATGTAACCAAAAGTTAAGTGTGTACTTGTATGGATTTTCTTAAGTTTTTACTTGTGTCTAGGGTTTGTAGATTATGTCTAGGGAACCTTATTACTGTCCCCTAGCACGGGGGGTGGACCTACGGGTACCACATGGTTGGGTGGAACGTGCACCTTACTCCATTGGGTCCCCAGTTTATGATCGTGGCAACGAGAGCTTCATGGATGGAGAGCTCGTATTTGGATTTATGTGTACTTCCTTAATTGTATCATTGGAAATCTTGTATTTGTAACCTTCCTCAATTGTTATGAGGTGAACATTTGTAATATGTAATTGTAAACTATTATTTGATCTACCTCATCTGAAGAATGAGTATTGTAATGTCATTTCAAATGCAATGTAAGAATCTTATTTGTACTTTATACTTTCATGAATGGAATACAAATGTTATACAATGTTTACTTTTAAGTTTATGTTAACTAAATACATGCAATGCTAAATACTAAATTCGTCTATGGGATTCTCAAGTAGTGTGTCATCGCGTAACTTAGAGAATGTATGCAACTAATAAAGTTAATATTAATACTTTAAAAAAAAATTATTTCACTTTTGTAGACAATTGCAACATTCCTTAGGTTACAAGACGGGGCATTACAAATTACAACACTATAAACTGACATCAAATCTAGGAGAATAAAATTCTACCAAGAATTGAATTCAAAATTAGGTTCAAGCTAAGTGGGACTCATATGCCAATTGTGACATATGTGTTCTAGTAGGCTAAGCTTGGGACAGAAATTTCAAGAAATGTTTAGTTTTATGCTAAATTTAGGACCAGGCCCCAAAACTTAGGTGGGACAAATACACCAAAGGTGGTGTATGAGTCCCAGATCACCAAATATGGGCCATACAATCCAAAATCAATGAATTATGATTGGTCATTACATATGTGTCAAGATTATCCTCGGAAAGATGTATTAATTAAGGCTTGTGGATGCAAAATAGGACCAAATAAGGCATAAAGAAGCCCAGTTTTAATAGGGAGGGCCCAAAAAAGTGTGAAAACGTAGAAGGAAACATTTTCCTACACTACATTTAGCCCCCACTTTAGTGAGAGGAGGAACTTGCTTCAAACTCACACTAAAGTAGGCAAAACTCACATCAAGAGGGGTTCAAGTGTACCAATGCTAGTGAGATAGGATGACAATGATCAAGAGATTTGTGCAAGCCCCCAAGACCAAGAACCTATGGCAAACCAATATAGGCACAAAATAACACACATGAAAATAATGTAAGGAGCAACAACAAGCCACAAGCATACACTACCAAAGACATAAAGAAGAAACGAAAATAATAACAAAAACAAAAAGGGGTGTATCAAGCTTCAACCATTTTTCTCACACATTATGGATCAAATCTAAGTTGTTTGTCCAAAAATGTTTACAAGTGGAACATGATGTCCACTATGCAAACCAACACACGCTCACAAGGGCTAGTGGAACCTCAAGCCATCCACTAGGTGAGCCCCCTGTGAGACACATACACACACACTCGATATGTGCTCACATAGACAAGAAAGTGGCTATGGGAAAGTCATGCCTAAGTTTAGCTCCCATATGTACAACCATAACAAAGATATACCTCTTAATAACCTTACTAAGGTGCCACACAACACAACAGAAGAATTCATGAGGCAAGCAAAACTTTGTATGCTTGACACCCATGAACAAACAAGATGGTTCCATAGGAAAGCAAAGTGTGTTATGCAAGGTGGCCATATAATAGGTATTATAAATGTGAAATAGTGTAGGGTATGTTCAAAGGGATTTTTCTTAATTCATGTAAGGTCTCTTCTTAGGGAACATCATGCCTAATGTCTCCAAGAGAGGAAAAATCAAAGAAATATCATGCTCTCGAAGGATATCAAGCCTAATGACACCACCAAGAAAAGGATGCATTGCAAGAATAAAGAAAATCACATTGTGAAACATGAGTGTCGATGTATGCCCCCACATTAAAGTGGTTTCTAACACCATTACTATGAGATTTTTTTTTAAAGTAGAAGAAGACATGAGAGGTTATTCGAAAAGCCCTATGCCAAGTCATATGTTTCCAAATGAAGCTACCTCATGAATAAGGGGTTGCCCCCAAAATGCAACTACTAAAGATAACTCAGTACATCACATGCGAGCCAACTTAAGGCATGTCATCCACATCCCAAGTTTGCTCTTATATATACATGGAAGGTGGTCAACTAGCCAAAAGAGAGAACGACAAGTGTCATATGAGGACAAGGCTAACCTAACCCCTTTCCCCCACTTAGTGAAAGACAAGGGTGAGTTGACATGATTGATGAGAAACATGCTAGAGTGAAAATCAGTATCAATTAGAGGAATTAGGTGCCCCAACATAAGGAAGAGCACCACACACCTTAAGATGTTGAATTTTATCACTTAAAGCCTTACATTCATTAGTAGAATGACCATGAGTTCTCTATGATATGCACAAAATGAATTCTCGTAGTAAAAAATTTTTTGTGTTCTTGGAGCTTGGAGATATCAAAAGATCTTGGAGGAGTCTCGACAAGATAATTTCTTGATCAATAGTAGAATATGTTCCTTTCTTTGTGATAAAGATGTGTCTTGCTTAGTACAAGGTGTCATACCTACACAAGACTCTTTAGATTGCAATATTTTGTACTCTCCTTTATACGAGGATGTAAGATCTATCAAATTTGAATCGTTAGTGTTTTGCATGATGACATTGATGTTGAGCGAGGACTTATTTATTTCTTTCATTTCTTGCGAAGGACAATAACCAAGACCACTAGTGTCTATCAATTCAATAAGCACTAGTGTTAAAGTTGGCTTAGAGGAATCTTTTGTAATAGTGTTGATATTAAGTGAAGGCTTGCTTTTTTCTTTCGAGGGACTTTAACCAAGACCACTAGTCATTCCTTGTGTGTTAAGCTCTATAGGGGCATAGATACCTTGTTCTCTAGTACCACATCCTTTTCCACTATATCCAAGTTGTTTCATAAGTTCATGTGTCGTAGAAAAAGGGACCCTTTGCTTGACATGGGATTAACTCATGATATATTGGACTTAATGAGACCTTGATTCAGGTGTTGTGAAGTATTTTATGCATCCACACTAGGTCTTGGACTCTTGCAAATTGAATAACATGCTTTTAATGATGTCTTGTAAAGTTTTTGTAAAGTCTTGTAAAGGACTTTCATGCTTTTCTAGACTTAATTAACCTATTTCTTCATAATTAAAGATTATAAAATATGTTTAATAACATTATTACATCAATCTAGAAGGTTTCTAAAATAAACATAATGTTAAACTAGTGTTGCAATGTGTCTTACACATTCACATTGGTTTTTGTGCCTTTCTAGGCTATGTGGACCTCATTTTAGTGTTGTAAAGTGTACTTAATCACACTTTCACATTGAATTTTGTGTCCCAATCCCTATTTGAAATTTACATCATCACTAGTAGGCCCCTATTAACCCATATTGTGTATCCCGAGGTTCAAATTGATCAAACACCCGATAAGATTACATTTTAGACCCTTATTCCTTATTCCTTGGCATTTGAGCTATCAAAATAACCCATGTGGGACCCATTCACCATGCATGGTGAATCAATCCCATCCAGGTGGGACCCATTCACCATGTGTGGCGAATGAGTCCAATTTGGCCCCATTTTGACCTTTGAGCGGGAAATAAAGTGAAATTTGAGTTTTATTTTGCTTCATGTCGGCTTGTGATGAGGTATTAATGAGTAAAATAGGTGAATGGCCTATAAAAGCACCTCTCTAAACTCATTTTTACATCCATTAACTTAATTCGCTTCCATTATTCATTATTCATCCACCAATCTTACATTTCAAGTCAAGCAACTTAGAGTTTTTACATTGCAATTCATCAAGTAAGATTCTAAGGACATTCAAGGGTTGAATATTCCTCCATTGTTGTAGAATTTCAAGACCAAATCATTATGACAAGGTAACCATCTCCATTGTTGAATTTTTCATTACTTTATTTCATCACTTTGGTTTAATTACCTAAAGGGGTTTGACTAGGGCAAACCCCTATATCCTAACCCTCAACACTTTTTCCCCTTTGCTTGTGTTTGTGTATGCATATTTATCAAATGAGAAGGTGAGAAAAGGTGTGCTCATCCCATCAAATTCATTCAAGGTGTCTCAAGCCCTATTTCAAGCTTGGAGAGAGTTTACAGGTTGAGTTTTGCATATTCAGATTTGGGGAATCTTCAGAAACATAATTGCAAATCCTAAGCCACATAATCTTGTCCAGAATTCTTTCTTTTCTAGAAGAGGACTCATTTTCCATTGATGGTGAATCAGTCCCATTTCTAGGCTTGAATAGTGATTTCTGTTGATTTGGATACCTAATTCCCCGAAACTGGTTTTGGCACTTTTTGGAAAAAACAGGACTCATTCGCCATGCATAGGAAATTAGTTCCAGTGAGCATTTATGGTGTCTTCTACAAGTATTCAAAGCCTCATTCCAGCCTCTTTTATCTTTCAGGTTCATATCTTCAATTAGGTTATTTTTTGTTATAGTTTGATGCAGAACAAAGGAAGAGAACTAAACTTCCAATCTCATTTAACAAAAACTCAATGCAATATTGTTTGATTTCTCATCTCGAATTCACTTTTCCCTTCACAAAACCTTGATTCCAAAGCACTCAAACAAAAAACAAGGCACCAAATAATTTATTGATTCTACAAAACATCTTAGCAACATCACAATGTTCAATCCAAGCCCTTTTCTCCTTTCTAGCATTACAAAAAAATATAAATAGGTCTGCACAATCATATTAGACCATTCTCCAAACTTTATTCAAGACTTTTTATCAAATACAAATTTGTAACCCTCTTGATTGCTCTTCCAAGCATTGTAACAATGCTAGGGCATCACCTAATGAACCAAAATATTCAACACTTACACCTGAAACCTCAATAATCTTGAAGAACACAATATAATTAACTTACAAACCAATTTTAAGAGGATTCCAATCAATATAAATGGAGTTATGAATTTTTGAAAGCTTGCTGCCCTGTCAAAATCTGAACTTGACAGTTTCTACCAAAATGAGCATAACTTTATTAATATTCAATGAAATGACCTCAAACCAACACCAAAAGAAAAATAACTCATTCCTCTATCCAACCATATATGATTTAGTTCATTTGGAGGCTGTACCTTCACATACAATTTGCTACAACATGACTGTTACAAAGAAATCTGGAAAATTGCAGTCAATAAAACCACCATAACTTCCACAAATCAACACCAATCTGTATGAGATAAAGTTTATTTGGAAGGTGACTGAGAGTAATAACACATTAAAACAATTAGAAATGTACTCTATCCCTTAAAATGGTCGTACAACACCAAAAACCAAATAATTTTTGTGAAAATATGCATAAAATCAGAACTTTTCATTGATCTAACTCTTTTATTCAATCACACACACCACAAAATGATTAAAAAAGTCTTTTTAAAGGAATTTACGCCATGTATGATCAGTTTATAATTTATTTCCAACTTCCTACCCATGTTTAGTCCCTAATGATCTTTAACTCCCTAATTGCAACTTTTACCCTTTTTGCAAATTGACATTATTTATTGACAATTTTACTTTTTTTTCCTAATACTCATCAAATGACTTTGAAATGAATTATAAAAATGGAAAATGGAATCATCTAAAAAATAGAACCATGGAGGTGAAAAGGTGCTCCTGCACCATACTCGCCACCAAAAATATTTCAAGTCAACTTGAAGTTGTTGTTGCCAACAAAATTGCCTTCTTGATATGATTTGCCACTGACTTGCTTCTTATCACCTTCATTTTCACTTTGGGTTTAAACTTTTCCATGAAAATTAATTGTCTACCATGCTTCCCCTCTTAAATTATATTCTTCATTCCTTCATACACCTCAAGATTATGCTTCTCTCTTTGACCTTCATCTTGCAAACAATCCTTTGTCCAAAGCATTAGTAACACAATGAAATGATATAAGGTTACAATCATGATACCTCCATCATGTTGAAACTCCTTGCAAACCTCTATAACCAATTCATCCATGATCATTCCCTTAACCAACTCAATGTCCTCAACCTCTAGAATCAAGTATATGCTCTTGGTCCTTTCTTCATCTTCATGACTTGGAGTATCTGCAACTTCTTCTTCAATGAAGTATTCACTTGCATCTTCAAAGGATTCTGCATCTTCAAAGGATTCTTGTTCCTTCATTCTAATTTCCCTTCTCCTCTTTTTTATTATCTCCCTTATAGGCCATGTGACTCTTCTCTTTATCTTCAGGTGCCAACTTGTTGCCTGCTTCATCATTTGTTCTATCTTCTTTATGGATTCTAAGAACTCTCTATCCATCCTTTCTATCTCTTGTTTTATCTCAGCAATATCTTTATCAAACTTGGCTTGTCTCTTCTTCTTCTTTCTCTCTTCCTCTGTTTTCAAATGCTTCTTCAAGTTCTCCATCCTCTCAAGCAAGATTCCTCCTTGCTTCACAACTCACTTACCTACAAACAACCAACAAACCACAACTACAAACTGCAAACCACAACTAACTTATCAGCCCAAATCTTTCTTTGGATCTAATACCAATTTGATGCATAACAAAGGAAGAGAACTAAACTTTCAATCTCATTTAACAAAAACTCAAAGCAATATTGTTTGATTTCTCATCTCGAATTCACTTTTCCCTTTACAAAACCTTGATTCCAAAGCACTCAAACAAAAAACAAGGCACCAAATAATTTATTGATTCTACAAAACATCTTAGCAACATCACAATGTTCAATCCAAACCATTTTCTCCTTTCTAATATTACAAACAAATGTAAATAGTTCTGCACAATCATATTAGACCATTCTCCAAACTTTATTCAAGACTTTTTATCAAATACAAATTTGTAACCCTCTTGATTGCTCTTCCAAGCATTGTAACAACGCTAGGGCATCACCTAATGAACCAAAATATTCAACACTTACACCTAAAACCTCAATAATTTTGAAGAAAACAATATAATTAACTTACAAGCCAATTTTTAGAGGATTCCAATCAATATAAATGTAGTTATGAATTTTTGAAAGCTTGCTGCCCTGTCAAAATCTGAACTTGATAGTTTCTACCAAAATGAGCATAACTTTATTAATATTCAATGAAATGACCTCAAACCAATGCCAAAAGAAAACTAACTCATTCTTCTATCCAACCATATATTATTTAGTTCATTTTTAAGCCGTAAATACATGTACAATTTGCTGCAACATGACTATTACAAAGAAATCTAGAAAATTGCAGTCAATAAAACCACCATAACTTCCACAAATCAACACCAATCTGCATGAGACAAAGTTTATTTGGAAGGTGATTGAGATTAATAACACTTGAAAACAATTAGAAATTTACTCAAGCCCATAAAATTTCCATACAACACCAAAAACTAGAGAATTTCTATGAAAATATGCATAAAATCATAACTTTTCATTGATCTAACTCTTTTATTCAATCACCCACACCACAAAATGATTAAAAAGGAATTTTTAAAGGAATTTACACCATGTATGATCAGTTTCTAACTTATTTCCAACTTCCTACCCATGTTTAGTCCCTAATGATCTTTTAACTCCCTAATTGTAACTTTTTCACTTTTTGCAAATTGACATTATTTGTTGACAATTTTACATTTTTTGCCTAATACTAATCAAATGACTTTGAAATGAATTATACAAATTGAAAATGGAATCATCTACAAAATAGAACCATGGAGGTGAAAAGGTGCTCCTACACCACATTTTATTTACATTCCTATTCAAATAGTTTGAATACATTCCTTAATCTGCATTTTCATTAAGTTTTCAACATTTAAACACATCCACACACACACTTCACACCCCTCTTTGATAACATAAGAATTTTTAACTCTATTACTTCCCTATTGGCTGAAAGATCCTATAAGGGTAAGTGTCCAATAGGGTCCCAAAAATCTATGTTCCAATTCATAGCCCTTTCCATAAAGCTTTTTCATTTCTTTTGGATTTAGTGGTTGTTAGAAATCAATTTCATCAATTTTTTTCATGTAATTTGCTTCTTCTTCTAAAGTGTTTGAGGTGAATTCTTTCAAAAGGTCTTATGAATTTTGTGTCGACATTGCTGCTTTTTCTTTTCCCTTTCATAGTATTTGTTTATGATCTTGTATTCGCTAATGAATGTTGTGAAATATAAGGAACCCCAATCATCTTCTAATAGTTTCTTGACTTCCTCAATATGTTTTTCTTTTTCTTTCTCCTACATAGGTTCCACTTGTGTAGTTGGTGTCAATGTTTTCAAAGGATTCTCCTTGCCTTTCTCAATGTTCAAACAACTGTTTGGTTTAGGGTTAGCTTCGAATGTGTACAATTTGATGTTGTAGGCATACTTCATCTTACAATGAAGGGTATAAGGCATTGCATGCATCTCATGAATCCATGGTCTTCCTAAAAGGAGATTGTTTGAAAGATCATGAGGCATAACATGAATAGGATTTTGTAATGTATCCATTCTAACTATAATAGGTAAAGTAATCACACCAAGAATTTTCTTCCCTATATTGTCAAATCCTTGAAACGGTAAGGAATCAGGTTCAATTCTTGATTTATCCACGCCAAGTCTATCCAAAAGAGTTACACTACACACATTAATTTCAGAGCCATTGTCAACAAGGGTTCTTTTTATTCCCAACCTATCATAGATGGCTATTATCATGAAGGCATCATTTTTCTTTCTCATTTCCAATGGAGGTAGCTCATGTTGATGAAAAGTAATGTCTACATTTTTTGGTGTTATAGCTTGAATTTTGGCTGCTACTTCATTTGATTGCACATTAGAAGGGGTAGGATCTTGTTGTAAAGAAATTTGAATCATGTTATGATAATGAGGGGAGGCTTGAATAAGGTCCCATAATGATATCTTAGTGGGAGTATTCTTTAGTTGTTCAACAAGATCATACTCCTTTCCAGTTTGTAAGGGCAAACAAGGAGGACTAGGCAAGATAGGGTTAGGTAGTGGGAGGTATGTTGAAGGTGTTTGTCTTGGTTGTGGATTGTTTCTAGTGTTATATGTGTGAGCAGCGGAGTTATAATTTGATTGTTGTGAAACAATATTCTTAGGTGGCTCAAGGATGAAGACAAGTTTGTTTTGTGTTTGTGGTTGTTGTGAGGGTGGGTAAATAATTAGAGGATTCTTAGGATCTAACAAACACTTGTTCATTCATAACCTTAGTGGTTTCAATGGGATGTATTTCTAATGAAGAGGAATTTAGTGTCATCTTTCCGTCATCATCTAAGGAATTCACATCACTATTGTTTGTGTCAATTCTCTTATTTTCTTCCACCATGATATCTTCCCTAATAGGAGATTTTTTAGGAGAACTACAAACTAGATGTTCATGACATTCAAAGGTTGTTTCTTCTAAAATTATTTCATCATAGGTAAGGGAGTTATCAGTGGTTGTATTTTCTTTCTTATCAATGATGGTATTCTCTTGTTCAATAATGTTTTTTCTAGGGGGGAGAGGAAAATAGGATATTCATGATTTTCATTGGTTTGATCTTCTAACACTAAAATATATTCTTTGCAACTAGGAGAGATATTAGGAGAAGGAAAAATGTGATTTTCATGATTGTCTGAAATGATTTCATTCTTGTTTTCTAAGATCTCATTCTCTTGTTCCATAAAAATTCCACCATAGTAGGTGAGCTTTTAAGAGGTTCATCACATTCCATGATTATATTTTGTAAAGTAACTTCATCACAACTATGGGAGGCATCAAGAGAAGGGGAAATATCATTGTTATGCTTATGAATGATTGAATCCTTTTGTTCAAATAGATATTTCCAAATTTTAGGGACATTAGGAAAGATATAAATAATGCTATAACTTTCAATCATTAGATCTTATAACACCAACATTTCCTCCCCACAAATGTGATTTTCATGATTGTTCTCAATTGTATTCTCTTTCTCTAAAGCATTCTCATAAGTAGTAGAGGTGTTGGGAGAGTAATATAGACTAAGGTAGTGGAAATTATCTCATCTTCTTGTGTCATAATATCTTCCAAAGGGGGAGGAGGAGAAGGATAAACTAGACTTTCATGATTCTCAATGATTGCATCTTCTTTCACCAAGATACCTTTGTCACTAGTAAGAGAGGTATTGAGAGAAGAAAAACTATGATCACCATGGTTATCTATGCTTGTATCCTCTTCTATCACATCATTCCCACAAATACAAGAGATAGGAAGGGGTGTAGTTTTAAGATAAGCGTCAGCATTTTCACTCTCTTGCACTAAGAGACTCTCATAACTAGGAAATGTATTGAATGAATGACTAACATGCTTATTGATGAAATTTTTCTTTGAAAACTTGGAAAATATAAATACTAACATTTGTGAAAAGTAATTTGTACAAACTTAGTGTGAAAACCCAAAATGCAATGCAATGACCTAGAATGAAATGTGTAAATGTAATTTTCAGATTCTAAACAAGGTAACTTGTTGATTACACTATGAAACAATCTAAAAATGAAATGTTATGAATGCCATTTTGAAATTAAGAAATGCAATAATTGAACCAAATTAAGCTAGATTTAATGAAATGAATGAAATAGAAACTCATCAAACTGAAACAGATAGCTAACAAAGAAAAATAGAAACACAAAAATGATGTTTTTAATGTTGTATAAGGCAATTTTAGGTCTAATCTAGGACTAATTCCCCTAGAGGGGAGAATGAGTCTCAGTCAAGGTTTTTGGAGGGTTCAAATAGTGAAAACACACACATCATAGAATTCCTATAAGTCTGGGGAAAATACCTATGTAGGGACTAAATCGCCCAGATGGGCAAATGAGTCCCAATTAAGGTTTTTGCACCAAATTCAACAAATTCTGAGGGAATGTTAAGGTTGCTATTTTGTATGATGTCATGAAAAATGAAATTACAAATTTCAGATGAAATTCAATGATGCATGATGCAAAAATGCAACCTAAATGCACTTTCAATAATGCAAAGTTTAGGAACCTTAGACACAAATTAACTAATGCAAGACCTAATGCAAAGTTAATGTAGGCTAGATCTAGGATTATGATGCACTCCAAATCAAAAATTAAGGTGTCCAAAGGCTAGGGTCACCAAAATGAAATGAAGAAAATTCTAGTTCTATGTTTTTGGAGATAGAACTAAAGGGGGATTAGGGTTCCTCCAATTTTCTTCAAGTTTTGAACATTCAAGGGAACTCTATAGATCTCAATAAAAGGATGGAATTAAGGAAAAGATATCTACAATAGGATTTCCTAGGGTGTTATTAAAGACAATAAGGAGGTTCACCACCAAGAAAAGGCTTGGAAAGAAAGAGATGAATGCAATGTGAAAGCCTAACTATATGACATAGAGTATGAAACTAAAATATAGAATAAAAAATTCAGAATAAGCAAAGGGGTACTTGGAAGAAAGATGTGATCAAAACAAGCTCTAAAACCCTGAAATATTGACTTTTAATGCTCACTAGGACCCATACACCAGTTTGGGCAATTCAATCCTAGACTAGGGTTTCTGTGCAGAAACTAGAATCGTAGTGACTAGTCTAAATCTCCTAAACTTTGGAAAAAGGTAGTACTAGGACTCATATGCCCAAGGTGGTGATTTAGTCCCAATATTAGGTTTTAGCTAAAATTCTCGTATTTTTTGGTGATCTCATGTAGCTTCTCTCTTGTCAAATCTTCTAGTATGAAACATTGAATTGCAACCTATAAGTGACTTTTCATGATCTTGCAAGTAAGGAGACAACTTCAACAACTTTCTTCAATCTTGCAACTTAGTCTTTAAAGATCTTCAAACTCCAAAACACCTAGATCTACAATCACACATGTAGAGAGAGAGAGAAAAAAACTTGTTGATTATTAGGAAATAGGGGTTTTCCTTGGTCAAACCCCATTTAGGTAATTAAACATTATGATGAAACAATGAAACATGAACAATAATACCTCGAATGATTTCTTGAGATGTAAATCAACAATCTAACATGAAGTGTCCATGTAGAATGTAGATCTTGATCTTGAATTGGATATGAGACAATGCTTAACTTGGATCTTGGATGCTACATCACAACACTACCTCAACAACATGCTTGATGCTTTATGATGATGGATCTTGAATTGCTGTAAGAATATTCTTCAAATATTCCTTTGAATGCTCTTGAAATGTCCCTGAATGTCCTTGAATGCTCTTGTGAACTCTTGTGAAATTGCTCTTGATTGCTTATGAGGTTCTATGATGAAACTATGTGAAATAACCTTGTATTTATACTTGTTTATGCTAATTTTTTAGAGTCCCAAATCACTAAATTTGGGTCATACAATCCAAAATCACTAAATTGTGATTGGTCATTACATATGTGTCGAGATTATCCTTGGAAAGATGCATTAATTAAGGCATAGAGAAGCCCAATTTTAACAAGGAGGGCCCAAACAAGTGTGAAAATGTAGATGGATACATTTTCCTACACTATTTAGAAAGATTTAATGAAATGAATTAATAAAGTAAAAAATGAAAAATCATTGGGCATGTGTAGGATCATGGGGGTCCAAAAAATGGCAATGAGAAAAAAAAAAGCATTTTTACTTCGCCAAAACAATGAAAAAGAAAATGATGAATTTTTGTATGGGTCAGGTAAAATTTGAATTTGATTTGGTAATACCAAACCAAAATGGATATTCATTTCCTGAAATCAATTTTCATTAATTTATGTATTCAAAATGGATATTCATTTTGCAAACAAAATGGATATCCTTTTGAAAAGAAAAATGGATATCCATTTTGAAAAGAAAAATAGATATTTGTTTGAAATGGATATTCATTTGAAACGTATATCCTTTTTGAAAATCAAAACGGACATCTATTTGGAAGACCTAAAAACCCTCTTTAGTAAAATGGGCATAACTTTTTGTGTTTCTTATCGAAATTTTTCTTTTTTTACAAGAGTTGGAAAGGTGATTGAGAACTCTATGCAATGGACTAGGTAGTGTTTCTATATTGTACACAAAAAATAATTATAATCATTTGAAGTCCCTTTTTCATGATTTTTTTGTAACACTCATCTCAAAATACTTGAAACATTAGAAAAAGTAATTTAATAATGAAATATTTATATTTTTGTAGTAAGGATATGAAAAAATATTCATAGAGGTAAAGAGAAGTAGAGAGAAATATAGAGATAGGTAATGTGGTCACCTTCCATATCTCTACATATCTCTCCCTCTATCCATCCAACCTTACATCTCTCTCTCTTTGTTCCTACTTCTCTTTATCTCCCATTTACATCTTCCTCTTTGTCTAACTACGTCTCCCTATATCCCTCCTACCCTACCTCTCTATCTCTACCTCTCCTTTCCTCCATATCTACTTCTCTCTATCTCCCCTCTTCACTTCTCTCTACCTACCTCTCACTCCATCCCTCCCTCATTCCCCCTCTCTCCCTTTGTATATCTCTCTTCACATTCTCTCTCCTTTCTACCTCTCCCTCACATTCCCTCTCTACTTCTTTCTATCTCCACTCACCATCTCTCTGCCTACTTATCCCTCTATCCCTCCCACCCTAATATATCATTACCTACCTCTCCCTAAATAGGTAGAGTGAGTGGAGATAGAGAGAATTAGAGAGGGAAGGTTAAATAGGTAGAGAGGAGAGAGATATAGAGATATATCTAAAGGGAGAGACATGAGGAAAGAGGGAGGGAAGGAGTGTGAAGTACATAGAGAGAGATATAAAGAGGGGAGATATAGAGAAGTAGAGAGGGAGGGAGGAAGGTAGAGGTAGAGATAAAGAGCTAGGGTGGAAGTGATATAGGAAAAGGTAGGTAGAAAGAGAGGAGGATGGATATGGGGGATAAAGAGAAGTAAAGACAGAGAGAGGGATAGTTAGGTAGAGAGAGGGAGGTTGAGGGGATATATAGGGAAGTATAGAGTGAAGGGGAGAGAGAGGTAAGGTGTGAGGGGTAGATTGAGATGTAGGGAGAGAGGGTGGGGAGATAGGGAGAAGTAGAGAGGGAAGGGGAGAGAGAGAGAGGGAGGGAGAGGAAGAAGGAGAGAGAGAGAGAGACAAGGGGAGAGGGGAGGAGGGAGAGAGGGAAGGAGAGGTAGGTAATGAGATAAAAGGGGTGGGAGGGATAGAGGGAGAAGTAGGTAGAGAGAGAAAGTATGAGTGGGAAGGTGAGAGAGAGGTAGATAGGAGAAAGAGAGGGTTTAGAGATATATAGATAGACATCTAAAGGGGGAGAGGGGGAATGAGGAAGGGATGGAGTCAGAGGCAAGTAGAAAGAAATAGAGAAGGGAGATAAAGAGAAGTAGAGAGGGAAGGAGGAAGGGAGAGGTAGAGATAGAAAGGTAGGGTGGGAACAATATAGGGAGATCTAGGTAAAAAAATATGAAGATACAAATGGGAGATAAAGAGAAGTAGAGACATAGATAGAGAGAGGTAATTTGGTCACCCTCCATCTCTCTACCTATCTCTCTCTATCCCTCCAACCTTACCTCTCTCTCATTGTTTCTACTTCTCTTTATCTCCCATTTATATCTTCCTCTATGTCTATCTACCTCTCCCTATATCCCTCCCACCCTACCTCTCTATCTCTACCTCTCCCTTCCTCCCTCCCTCTCTACTTATCTCTATCACCCCTCTTCACTTCTCTCTACCTACCTCTCACTCTATCCCTCCCTCATTCCCCCCTCTCCCTTTATATCTCTCTATATCTCTCTCCACCCTATCTCTCCTCTCTACCTCTCCCACCTTCCCTCTATAGTTCTTTCTATATCCACTCACCCCCTCTCTCTACCTACTTATCCCTCTATCCCTCCCACCCTAATCTCTCATTAACTACCTCTCCCTTCCTCTCTGCCTCCCCATTCCCTCTCTCTCCTTATTTCTCTCCCTCTTCATCTCCCTCTCACTCTCTCAATAACTCTCTCTCTCCCCTTCCCTCTCTACTTATCTCGATCTCCCCCTCACCCTCTCCCTATCTACCTACCTCTCACTCTATCCCTCCCACCTTACCTCTCTCTCCCCTTCCATTTGTACTTCTCTATGTATCCCCTCATCCTCCCTCTCTCTACCTACTTGTCCTTCTATCCCTCTCACCTTACCTCTCTTTTTGTCTCTACTTCTCTTTATCTCCCATATCCATCTTCCTCTCTATCTACCTACCTCTCACTATATCCATCCCACCATACATCTCTTTCTCTACATTTCCCTTCCTCCCTTCCTCTCTACTTCTCTATGTATCTCTCTTTACTTACCCCTCACTCCATCCCTCCCTCATTCCCCCTCTCTATCCCTTTAGATATCTCTATATTTCTTATCTCTCTCTCCTCTCTACCTCTCTTACCTTCCCTCTCTACTTCCCTCTATCTTCCTCTCAAACTCCCTATCTACTCTCTATAGAAGTCATAGGGAGATATGGAGAGAAAATGAGAGAGGGATAGAAAGAGGTAGAGATATCTAGAGATAGATATGACTTGGTGAAGATAGAGGGAAAGAGAAATGGAGAGAGATAGGTAGAGAGATAGGTAGAGAGAGATGGAGAGGGAGAGGGTGAGAGGGAGAGAGAGTGTGTAGAGGGAGAATAGATAAATATATAAAAAGGGAGAGGTGGAGAGGGAGAGAGGAAAAATAAATCCAAAATGTACACTTATATATTGAAAAAGTGGAAATAACAATAATGTATCAAATGTGAAAATGAAACCCTAATGTGGTTCCTAAGGATGGGTATGGTATGTAAAATTGATTTCACTATCAAGATAATAAAGAAAGATGTAACAATATAAAATTGATGAAGAATTGGGCATGCAAAGAGTTTCAAATATAGATTTGAGATAGAAATATCATAAAAGTATAGATCTAAGAAACCCTAACATATCTCTATAGCTACTTCTCTTTATCTCACATCTACATTTTCTTCTTTTTCTACCTACCTCTCCCTATATCCCTCCTACCCTACCTCTCTATCTCTCCCACTCCCTTCCTCCCTCCCTCTCTACTTCTCTCTATCTCCCCTCTTTGATTCTCTCTACCTACATCACTACATCCATCCCTCATTCTCCCTCTCTCCCTTTAGATATCTCTATATCTCTCTTCACCCTCTCTCATATCTACCTCTCTCACCTTCCCTCTTTACTTCTATCTATATCCACTCACCCTCTCTCTCTACCTAATTATCCCTCTATCCCTCCCACCCTAATCTCTCATTACCTAACTCTCCCTCCCTCTCTCCATCCTTCCCTCTCTCTCTCTCTCCCCTTGTCTCTCTCTATCTCCATCTCCCTCTCTCAATAAGTTGCTCTCCCCTTCCCTCTCTACTTATCTCTATCTCCCCTCACCCTCTCCTTCTCTACCTACCTCTCACTATATCCCTCCCATATTACCTCCATATCCCCTATTGGATATTGCTACTATTTGGTTTTCATTGATGTCAACACTATTGGCATTAATGTCTTTAAGGCTATGTATGTCGAGGATATTGAGAAAATTGTAATAAAATAAGTTGTAGGTTTTCGGTGATGCAATGAAGTTCAGTATGGTGGCTAGCTCAGTATATTGATGATAAGAGGTTGTGGATTAAAGGGTTTTTTGACAAGTATATCTAGTTTATCCACATTAAGTTTCAAAGGTTCGCATGAAGATTTGATTTAGTTATGAGTATTTGTGTTCTGACAGTTGTTTTGTTGCTTTAGTTGGTGTTCCTGAAAGAAGATGATGTGATTCTAGTAATTTGAGTTATTGTGGATGCTTATGTGGTGATTCATGATGCTTGTGGATGTTTCTAGATCATGCTCTATCTGTGTTGTCAGTCTGCATTGATCGTTGTGCTTGCGATTGGTGATTTTCTTCTATGAGTTCATGTTTTTCATGATCATGGCTGATAGGGTGATTGATCTATTTAGGATCTAGGACTATTGCTTTTAGAATGCGTAACGTAAAAGATCACTTAATTACAATGCTCAAATGAACAAATTAACATAATATAAATGCCAAGATAATGAACTAAAAAGAAAGAGAGAAGATAAAGAGGAGACAAATGCAATTGATAATGGAGTTCGTCCCTAAGGACTACGTCTCCGGGCCCCTCTCCAACAGAGTGACCGATCCGATTATACTCCAAAAACAGTTACAATTGCTTCAATGACTATCTCCTTCAAGCACAGCATCATAACGTTCCTCTGATGTGCGGAAATGTCTGCAAAAATCTCCCGAGCATTCTCTCGTTCTCACCACCTGGACTTGGCAAAACAAGGCCTACATCCCTCTTTTTATACTTAAAATTTGCCTAATTAGGCTTAACCATCAAATTAATTGCATATCTCCCCCTATCAGTTCGTACAACTCCTCTGGTATCCCCATTTGGCTTCTGGTTTAGGTTGTTAGGGGTAGTTTTACATTTTTATGGCTTAATTAGCCATTATGTTATGGCTCGGTTAACAAACACACAACAAAACCAAACTGTGGCCACAGGATATTCGGACATATTGCGTTGTCTACCGGTTGTTAAGCCTTTTAGTGGCCGTGGGGTCGGCGGTTCCAACCCCACCGGCCTCGCTTTATAACCAATTCCCGAATTGATAAACAATAAAAGCAACCAGCGCTATCCATATACCAACGGCTATTTTTGCCATAGTGGTTACCGGCGGTTTCGGCGAACTGGAGGTTGTGGGTTCAAATACCAACCACTTTTTTTTTTTGTTGAAACAAACAAAACAACTTCGCGGATGACCAAAAGACTGAGGGCATGCCACGTGTCCTGCAACTATTGGCCAATAACCGCCGATGTGTCCGTCGACTCGATTGGCCGTATGCTGACTGTGAGCCACGTGTCAGAGCGCTATTAGCTGAGGGTGCTGACTAAGCCATCCACGTGTCGAGCTATTATTTGTTAGAACCTGCTGATGTATCCGCTGACTGGACTGCCACGTAGGATGCCACGTCGGGTACGGAGAGCCATGTCATCGGTACGGATGCCACGTGTCAACACATGATTGGTCCGTACAGTTGAGTCATCTGCCACGTGTCGGGTCAGAATTCGTCCATTGTGTTCCGTACAGTACGGACTGCCACGTCAGCATGATGACGTCATCCTCTGTACCCTCAAGTCAACCGAACTTTGACTACTTGTAACTCGAGCATATGATGTCAGATTTCGACGAAACAACGCCGTCGGAATCGTCTCGACGAGCTCTTCGCGATGACGCTGGTTCCGTCGATTTTCGAGATGATTATTTTTTCGCCTTCTAGACACCCCTGAAGCCAGTTTGACTGGAAGTTTGACTGGCCGTAACTTGCACAAACGGAGTCCTTTTCGCCCCGTTCAAGTTGCGTTGGAATCAGGACGTCGTTCTCTTTCTGATGAAGCTAAAATCTGGAGTATTGGGAACACTTCAATTTTCACTAAAAAATTGTCCCCCGAATCAGTGATTGTAGCGTGTTGTGGATCCTTGAGGATAATTTTTGAAGGTGTTCCATATTTGAGGATGTTGTTTTGGGTCCTTACTATGTTTTGGCTAACATTGTTTGGTTCGTATTGATAAATTGTTTATTGATTTGGGTCGACAATTTGTACACATTTTATATTTTGTTGGGCCGACATGTAGTTGATGTTATCCTTAGTTGTGGATATATATGATTGATTGTTTATACCATTTGATGGTATGGTGTATGATGTATGTTGTGTGTTTTGTGTGAATAATGTTCTAATCTTTCAAAGGAAGAAGTAAAGTGTGAAGAAGAGTTTATGTGCTTAACCAAAACTATAATCAGGCAATAGAAGGTGTTATTTTCTCAATTCAAAATCTTCTGGATGTAATCTAAATGTTACTTTGTTTTCCCTTGTGTTTCCAAAAATTGGTATCAAAGTAGGTTCCTTGGAAGAAGTTTAATAGCTTGAGGTGATCTGGGATGCCGACATATAAGAAGGATAGTCTAAGATTTAATGGAAAAAATTATTCTCTATGGAAGACTTGAATGGAGTGTCATCTGAGATGCATTGGTGAACCTTACTGGACAATTACAAAGAATAGGTATATCATCCCACAGAATGGTCCTTCTACTGTAGGTGAGATTAAGGAAGCTGAGTACAATATCAGGGCTAAGGAAGCATTGTTGAGTGTTCTGACTAATTCCAAGATAACAAATGTAATGGAGTTGAATATTGCTTATGAGATTTGGAAAAAGTTGGAAACTTTGTATGAAGGTGATACCCATGTGAAGATTGCTAAACTGCAAAGCCTAAAAGGGAAATATGAAACATTGAGAATGGGTGAAGATGAGAACATCACTTCTTTTATGCAGAGAGTGAATGAGCTTGTGTGTAGTATCAGATGTGCTAGTGGAACATTGGAAGAATCAGAGATTGTTGCTAAAGTACTCAAATTCTTTCCTGCTGCATACAAACACAAAGTTGCTACTATTGAGGAGATCCAGACTATGACAAATGTAACCAGAGACATGTTGATTGGTAAGGTTGTTGCTTTTGAGTTAAGTGAGTTTGGTGAATCTCTTCCTAAGACAAAATATGCTTCCAAAGCTACTATCTCTGGAAAAGATAAGCAGAGATATGATCCGGGAGAAATTTCTTCTAGAAAAATGTCCAAGTATGAGCAAGAAATGAGAGAGATTGAAGAAGAGAGAAAACTAGATGAGTTTGAAGCACTTATTGTCAAGAGGGTATCCAAAGGAGAAGGTAAGTATAAAGGTAAATTTCCTTTTAAATGTTTTTCTTGCAATAAGATAGGTCATTTTTCCTCAAGGTGTTCGAAAATATTTCCTAAGCCAAGACCTAACAAGCCTAGATTCCAAAGAAAGTGGTATTATGTTGCTAATGAAGGTGTGACAAATGATGAATATGATAAAGGGAATTTAATTGAGGATGAATGGGTATTTATTGCTATTAAATAAAATGATCCAGTACCTACTGAATCTACTAGTTGCATAAATGTGGAGAAATATTTAGCTTCCAAAGTTGAAGAAAAAGATGAATGGGTGATTGACAATGGATGCTCTCATCACATGATAGGTAATAAAAGTAAATTTGTGAGCTTTGAAAATTATGATAGTGGTGTTGTAAGATTTAGTGATGAAAAAGTTGGTGTAATCCGTGGCATAGGATCCATTTCTCTTGATGGTAAGCATAATACTGATGATGTTCTATATGTGGAAGGTTTGAAGCATAATCTCTTAAGTGTTGGACAGATGGTTGACAAGGGATACAATCTTCAATTCAAGGATGGAAAGTGTAGAATATTGGGGAGTTTCAGAAATGTGATTGCATCTGGTACACAAACAAAAGGTAATATCTTTCACCTAAGTACTACTAGTAAAAGTTGTCTAATTGCTCAAGTTCATGGAGAAGTAAACTTTGACAATATTATCAAGATAAGTTCTACTCAGGCAGTGAGAGATCTTCCTAAGTTGATAAAACCTACTAATGCTATATGTAAGGAATGTCAATTAGGGAAGCAAACTAGAGTTTCATTCTGAAGAAAACAACATTGTTCAAATGAAGTGTTGGAGCTTGTGCATATTGACTTGTGTGGTCCTTCTAGAGTCAGAACTTTACAAGGAGATAGGTATTTCATGTTACTTATTGATGATTATTCTAGATTGATGTGGGTTACTTTCTTAAGGGAAAAATCTAAAGCTCTAGAGAAATTCAATATTTTTAAGGCTATGGTTGAGACAGAGACAAGTTTGAAGATTAAATGTCTGAGATCAAATAGAGGTGGTGAATTCACTTCCGGTGAGTTTAATTCTATTTGTGAAGAGCATGGGATAAAGAGACAATTATCTGCCCCCGTGGACCCTTCAATAAAATGGAGTTGTGGAAAAGAAGAACATGAAAATTCAAGAAGCTGCTAAGACTGATGTTGGAAGGAAATGTTATGCATATCTACTGGAGAGAAGTTGTGAGTACTGTCATTTACACTCTCAATCAAGGGTACATGTCAAAGGGGATATCGATAAGACTCCTTATGAGCTATGGTTGGGTCATAAGCCTACTGTTAGATGCTTCAAAATCTTTGGGAGTAAATTCTATATCAAAAGAGATGAAGATATAGGAAAGTTTGATGCTAGCAGTGATGAAGGAATCTTCCTTGGTTACTCTACTAAAAGTAAAGCCTATCGGTGCTACAATAAGAGATTGAGGAGAGTAATTGAAAGCTCTAATGTCAAGGTTGATGAAGACATAGTTAGACCATCCAGAACCTACGAATATGATTCAAATGATCAAAATGATAGTTCAGACTATAAATCAAGTTCAGATCATTCTGATGAATCAGGAAAATCAAGAGGAAGAAACTAGTGGAAGTGCAGAAGTGAGATCACAAGAGCCTAAAGTTCAACAAAACCCTAAGATTCTAAGGTATGTAAGACTAAATCATTTAGAAGATTAGATTATAGGTGATAAGAACAAAGGTGTTCAAACTGAGAGAAGAATTGCAGAAGAATACTATTTGATCTCAAAGACTGGGCCTAATAGTGTCAATGAAGCATGCAAAGATGAACATTGGGTGGAAGCAATGAAAGAAGAACTACTACAAATTGAGAAGAATGATACATGGATTCTTATTCCTAGACCTAAGGACAAAAAAGAAATTAGAACTAAATGGTTCTTTTGGAATAAACTAAATGAGCAAGGTGAAGTTGTTAGAAACAAAGCAAGACCTGTGTGTAAAGGATATTCTCAGATGGAAGGAATTGACTTTGAAGAAACTTTTGCTCCTGTTGCTAGGATTGAAGCTGTGAGACTATTTCTTGCTTATGCTACTTACAAAAAATTCAAGGTTTATCAAATGTATGTCAAGTCAACATTTCTAAATGGTGAACGGGAAGAAAAAGTGAATATTGAGCAACATGATGTATTTTAATTGACTGGTTAGGGAGATATGGTTTGTTGGTTGAAAAAAGCACTGTATGGACTTAAGCAAGCCCCAAGAGCATGGTATGCCAGATTGGACAAGTATTTGTTGAAGCTTGGATTTAAGGATACTTTTGAGTATCTCAAAGGGAAGCTAGGGGTGATTAACACTCCTAATTATAATTAAGATGCATTGACTTGCATCAATCTGTGCATTTCATAGTCATATCTTTTGGTCTAGATTGATGTTGTGGTGGCTGCTACTCAAGGGGAGTAGTCAGATGTTCATAAATTCGGTTCATAGCTTGTGTGGAGAAAGATAATGTGTATCTCTATCATTGATGTCAAAGCGGGAGAAGAGTCATGTGAAAAACTATGAAAGAGTTAAGGAGAGTCAAAATCTAAGGGGGAGAAAGTGCTAAGAGAAAGTTGCATTGATGGTGTTTTTCATATCATGTGTTGCCATCAATGCCAAAGGGGGATATTGTTGGATATTTCTAATATGTGGTTGTCATTAATGTCAACAATATTTGCATTAATTTCTTTAAGGTTGTGTATGTCAAGGATATTGAGAAAATCATAATAAAATAAGTTACAAGTTGTCGGTGATGCAGTGAAGTTCAGTATGGTGGATAGCTCAATATATTGATGATAAGAGGTTTTGGATTAAAAGGTTTGTTGACATGTATATCTAGTTTATCCACATGAAGTTTTAGAGGTTCGCATGAATATTTGATTGAGTTATGAGTATCTTTGTTTTGACAGTTGTTTTGTTGCTTTAGTTGGTGTTCTTGAAAGAAGATGATGTGATTCTAGTAATTTGAGTTGTTGTGGATACTTCTATGGTGATTCATGATTCTTTTGGATTTTTCTATATCATGCTCTATCTATGTTGTCGGTCCACATTGATCGTTGTGCTTACGATTGGTGTTGCATATCTTCGAGGCATAATTTTTGAAGGTGTTCCTATTTGAGGATGTTGTTTTGGGTCCTTACTATGTTTTGGCTAACATTGTTTGGTTCACATTGATAAATTGTTTATTGATTTGGGCCAACAATTTGTACACATTTTATATTTTGTTGGGCCGACATGTAGTTGATGTTATCCTTAGTTGCAGATATATATGATCGATTATTTATACCATTTGATGGTATGGTATGTGATGTATGTTGTGTGTTGTGTGCGAATAATGTTCTAATTTTTTGAAGGCAAAAGTAAAGTGTGAAGAAGAGTTTATATGCTTAACTAGAACTGTAATCAGGCATTAGAAGATGCTATTTTCTCAGTTCAAAATCTTCTAGATGTAATCCGAATGTTACTTTGTCTTCCCTTGTGTTGCCAACATCCCCTTCCCTCTGTACTTATCTATATATCCCCTCATCCTCCCTCTCTCTACCTACTTCTCCCTATATCCCTCCCACCTTACCTCTCTCTATCTTTGTTTCTCTTTATCTCCCATCTCCATATTCCTCTCTATCTACCTACCTCTCCCTATATCCATTCTACCATACCTCTCTATATCTACATCTCCCTTCCTCCCTCCCTTTCTACTTCTCTCTTTCTCTCTCTTTACCTACCCCTCACTCTATCCCTCCCTCATTCCCCCTCTCCATCCCTTTAGATATCTATATATATCTTCTCTCCCTCTCCTCTCTAGCTCTCTTATCTTCCCTCTCTACTTCCCTCTATCTTTCTCTCAAATTACCTATCTACTCTTTGTAGGAGTGATAGGGAGAGAGGGAGAGAGGGAGAGAGGGATAGAAAGAGGAAGATATATCTAGAGATATATATGACTTGGTCAAGATAGAGGGGAAGAGAAAGGGAGAGAGATAAGGAGAGGGAGAGGGAGAGGGAGAGAGGAAAAATAAATTTAAAAGATACACTTATATATTGAAAAGTGGAAATATCAATGATGTATCAAATATGAAAATGAAACCCGAATTTGGTTGTCAAGGATGGGTTGGGTAAGTAAAATTGATTTCACAATCAACATAATAGAGAAAGATGTAACAATATAAAATTAATGAAGAATTGGGCATGCAAAGAGTTTTAAATAGAAATTTGAGATATAAATATCATAAAAGTATAGATCTAAGAAACCCTAATATGAATAAGAAACCATAGAAGAAGACTAGGTTCTATAGGATTTATTGGGTTTACTAAAATACAAATAGGTATAAAGAGGGACAAAGAGAGAGGAAATCGAGGGAGAGGTAGAGAGAGGTCTAGAGCTTGGTAAAGAGAGAGAGAGAGAGAGATAGAGAGAGATAGCGAGGGATGGAGGAGGGTAGAGGTAGGTATAGAGAGAGTGAGATGTGAGAGGGAGAGATATAAAGAGATAGCTAGAGGGATAGGGAGAGAGTTGATATTGAGTTAAGTAGAGAGGGAAGGATGGAGGGAAAAAGAGGTAGACAAATAGGTCTAGAGAGAAAGAGATATATCTAAATAGGGACAAAGAGAGAGGGAAGGAAGGATTGAGAGAGGTAGAGAGATAGGTCTAGAGCTCAAGGAGAGAGAGAGAGTGAGAAAGATAGGTTTAAAGAGGGACAAAGAGAGAAGGAGGGAGGGATGGAGAAGTAGATAGTTAATTCTAGAGTTCAATAGATTGATAGGGAGAGGTATAAAAACGTAAAAAGAGAGGGAGGGATGGAGAGAAAAGTGGAGGGATAGGTCCAGAGCTTAAGGGGAGACATAGTGAAATATAGAGAGGTAGAAAAAGGGACAAAGAGATATGATGATTTATGAAGATTTGTTCATCTCCTTAATGAAAAAAATATAAATATTTCATTATTGATTACTTTTTCTAATTTTTCAAGTATTTTGAGATGAGTTTTACACAAAAAACATGAAAAAGAGACTTCATATGTGAATAGTGAGCATTTGATGTTTCAAAAATGAAATATGAATTTCAAATTATTATAATTATTTTTTTGTAAATAATATAGAAAAACTACCTATTCCAATGTGTATATCTCTCAATCATCTTTCCAACTCCTATAAAAAATAAAAAATTTGATAAGAAATACAAAAGTTAGGCCCATTTTACTAAATAGGGTTTTTTAGGTCTTCAAAATGGATATTTGTTTTGAAGACCTAAGAACGAGTACCCATTTTTCAAAATGGATATTCATTTCCATCTTGTTTGCCAAAATTTGCAGCCTTGGGATTTCCCTTGAATTTTGTTTGAGATTGCCAAACCTAGAAAGTCAACTGAAAAAACATGTTTACAAACTTTCTTTAGTTTTTTGAGTTCACCCTTGTGGTCGAGGACTTTTTTTCATCCAAATTTGATGAAAATAAAAGGGTTTATTGAAAAAATTATTAGCTTTCCACCAATATAAGATATGCCTTATTTTGAATTTAATAAATTATTATTATTGATTTTCTCCATACATTACGACTAAAGTCCTGATTGATAGGTTGATTGAAAAAATTCTATAACTTTCAAACTATTTCACATCTTTTTAATCTAAAAGATGTTTCACATTCTATGCTTCACATACTATAGGATAAGAAAAAATGAATTTCATAAATTTTTGACCAAGTTATGGTGGTCAGACAAACACGTTTTAATAATTTTGAAATGTTCTAATAAAAAAATATAACTAATTATTTACATGCAACAAAATTACCAAAAGAAATGTGACACATCTAGGCATGTGTCCTCTACATATATTGAAAGTTTCAGAAAAAAAAAAAAAAAAAAAAATTCTTGTATTTTGGTTGGTCAAACATACACCTGCTTTTTACCTTTTTCTTGAAAATTTAGTACTATTTCATTGAAATTTCATTTTTTTGCAAAATAGATTTACTCTTTTCCAAAAAAGGACTGCCTAGAAACTACATTCAATTTTTTACAAATTTTGTTCTTACATATTTTTCAAATTATGTTTAATAACCTATTCGAATTTTTATGTCAAGTTGCCTAACTCTATTTTTCTAAAATTTCATTGCCACTTAGGGGCTTAGTTTGGACCCCCATGATCCTGCACTGGCCTCATTCTCAAAAAAAATGTTAAAAAAGTAGTTTTCCTTGCTTTCCCTACAAATTTTCCCATAACACCCTAAACTTCTTAGCCAAATATGTTCAAGAGAAATAATATTTACAATTTTTAAAGTTAAGTATTTAATATGTTCACGTTTAAAAAAATAAATATATTTGAAGAACATGAAATTCTAGTTTTTCATTGGTTCAAAACCAACTTATTAATAACTAATTATAAAAATGAGTTGAAGATCTGATTGCAATAGTACTATGCCTGACGACAAGTACTAATAATAGAACTAAAATAATATAATTTTTGAGTAAAATAAATTACTATTAAGTAAATATTTAAAAATAAAATAAAATAAAATAGTTCTTAATTAAATAAATAAATAAATTCAAAATTAATATTGATATCTTATTTTTTAAATAGAAGTATTTAAGATATTTTTTGTATTAATAATAGTTTAAACTTACATATACAACGTTTGTACAGGGGTGGGTACTGTTGCACCCTATAACAGTTAGATTTTTAAGCAGAAAGACTCAAAACAACCCCCAGACTATGGAAAAGAATAGGTATAGTCACTAGAAATAGCTTATACAAAAAAAAAACAATATAAACCGTTAGATGTACCCAATTTCTACACAATAATCTTCAAAATCAGTAGCTTAGAAATTAATTTGGAAGTTTCTACTTTCATCACCAGACTCTGGGGTTTCTAGGTTCTTGTTGCACCTTGTGTGCTTTCTCATTGAGCTCCTTTTGGAATGCATCAAGGGCCTTCATGAACATAGCTAAATTGGGTTGTCCTTCATTCTGATTAAGTAGCACCACACCATCCTTGAGGAGGTTCAAGAACTTCATCTCTAAGATCACCATTGTGGTGGTTACCTGCAACACAATGTTAAAGAGTGTGAGTCTTTTTGAAGACTTGGTGAGTATTCTCTGGTTTCCATTAAACCTGTCATCATTTCTTGCCCTCCAAATGAACCATAGAATTTTAGTAGATAAGATATACCAAAATAAATGCAACTCTTTGTTAAGCTTAAGTTCATTCCCAAATATGATTAACTTCTAGTTGACTTTACCATTCATATCAAAGAAGTTATTGTTACAAAACATATTCCAAACTTCATTTGCAAATAGACATTCAAAAAGGATGTGAAAAATAGTTTCAGGCACTTTGCAAATATTATAGATGTCAATATCACCATGGTTCAATTTAAATGGGAGATTTTGTAATAGTAGTAACCATCTAAAATATGATTTTTTAGCATCCACAAATCATCATGCCAAAGAGAGATAAAGATTTTGAGCCAAAACTTAACTTCTTTATTAACATGCCAAATATGATTTAGGTAATTTGTGGGGGGCTTAGACTTAATAAGCTCTTTGTAAATACTTCTAGTTTTGACATCATGTAGGGGGGTATTACCCTACCAATTGAGTTCAATTTGGCTATAAACAATGCCTTTGCTCATTGGATTAAGGGGAAGGTCTTTACAGGCCTCTTTGAGCACCGAGTAGGTTCTAAAGTTGGAATGGGGCAAGTTGAAGTTATCTTTAATTTGGGTCCAATCCATCAATACCCCATCCCTTAGAATGTTGTTGAAAGTCTTAATGTTGACCTGGGCCCAATTTTTGGAAAAGCACCCCTGAAGGAGGGCTAGTGGTTTCCCGTTGTGCTCAAGGTTCCACCAAATGGACCTGCTAGGGTGAAAGAAGTTAGAATTGAGTTTAATGAAGATAGGGCACCAAACATTAGATTTAATGAGTTCCCATGCTTTCCATATGCTTTTGAAGAAAACTGACCCTATAGGCACAATTTGGTGTTTGGTAATAAGGAGATCACTAAAGGGTAGAGCTTTCTAAGATTTTTCCAACTTGAGCATAGCTTGCTCAATGTTATTCCTTATTAGCACTTTCCAAGGCTCATTTCCATTTATAGCATTCGGTATCCATTTTGTAGCAAGTTCTGCACCATGATTCTTTAGTTCTTTCAATCCTAGACCTCCATGCACCTTGTCCAAGGAGCACCAATCCCACTTAATCAAGTGTAGTTTTTGTTTCCCTTTCCCATTGGACCAGAGGAAGTGCCTGATTTTTTTTGCACCTCCATCACTTGATAAATACTAAAGAACCAGACAGAAGAAAAGTAGACAATGTAGGAGGACATGATTTTTTGGCACACTTGAAGCCTTCCAACTAGGGAGAGGTAATGTCTATTCCAACTATCATGTTTCTTATTTATTTTTCCTTTGACCTAGAGCCACATTTCCTTGAGGTTGGGGAAGACTAAGAATGGAATATCAAGGTACCTTACTTGCTTATGGGGTTCACCCCATTGAAATTCAAGCTTCTTTAGCCAATTAGGAGGGGCTTCAGACTAGCCGAGCATTGTAGATTTCAATTTAGATATTTTTGCACCTGAGGCCAAACAGAATAAGTTGAGCTTGATCATTAAGTTGTCCAATTTCTCTTAGTCTAGTTCAACAAACAAGGTATTATCATCAACAAATTGGATATTGAGGAGATCATTCTAATCAGGTAAGGTTAGGCCCTTGACCCTGGGCGAGTAGGAAACATCTCTTAGGATGTAATGTAAAGCATCAAAAGTAATTACAAAGAGGGCAGGGGCCAAGGGACACCCTTTCCTGATGGATATTTCAAGGGAGAGTGTTTCAGTCTATGAGCCACTTATATCAATTTGGGCAGAAGCATCCTTCAAAAATGTGTCAACCATATTGTAGAAGATATGTGGAAAACCAAAGTCTTATAGTCATTCTGAGAAATGACCATTCCACTTTCTCGTAGGATTTTTCAAATTCTAACAACAACATGGTTGGGTTCTAGTTATTGTGCCTAGCCTAATCTATTGCCTTCCAGCTAGTAATCAAATTCTCCAAGATGTATCTTCCTTTGATGAACCCCATTTACATGGTGTTAATGAATTTGGGAAGAATACTAACAATCCTATTGACCATTAATTTTTCCAAGATCTTATAGGAGATATTCAGGAGAGTGATTGGTCTCCAATTCTTTATCATTGTTTTATCACCCTCTTTGGGAAGGAATTTGGTAATCCCCTTATTTATGTTCTTACCAAGTGAACCCCTTTTTATGGCTTCTGTGTAAACTTGATGCAGATCATCACTAATCTAGTCAATTAACTCCTTGTATAACTCAATAGAGAGACCATCTGGTCCAAGAGATTTTCCAATTCTCATGTTGTTAATAGCCTTCTTAATTTCCTTTATGGATATAGGCTTTGCAAGGTCAACATCTTCTTTTGAGATCTTAATGGGAATTATCTTTTTGACCATCTCCCTGGCATTAAGGCATTCTCCCCTATTGCCTTCAGATTGGAAAATCTCTTTGTAGAAGAGGAGGAATTGTTCCATGAGTTCATCTTGGTTGGATACAACATACCCATTGTGGCAGATTTGGCCAATTTTTTCCTTCTTGATTTTTTCTCTAATGTACCTGAAGAACTTCAAACCTTTATCACCAAAACTAAGCCAATTCAGTTTGGCTCTAACTTTAAGGCCTTGGATTCTATTAGTTTGAAAGCTTCTCAAGGAGATTTTGACTCCATTGAGTTTATCATACAAGGACTCATTATGTGGATTCTCTTGGATTTTAGCTTCAACCTCAAGTAGTTGTTCTTGAAGATGGTTTTCTTGCTTTCTAAAGTCCATTGCCCTTTTCTTACCAATGGTCTAAACTACGAGCTTCCAACCCTCCACATTTTGATTCCATCTTTTGATAGGGTTAAGTCCTTTAAGCATTTGTTTTTTAATACCTCTTAAGGTGGTAATGGTAGCTCTACAATCTTCATCCTTCAGTAACTTGGTGTTGAGGATGAAGTTACCTTTTCCCTTAGGCACTCTCCTTCTAGAACTATTGAGAATAATGCTAAATTTGATGGGGTGATGGTCTAAAAGTGTATAGGGGTAGACCATGACTTTTTTTCCATATTGAAGGGGCTCAAAAGTGAAATGGTCCCTGTTTACATAGAACTAGTGGACAGCCTGCAATAGATTCTCTTATCTCCTTTCTAAGCATTGCACCACATGTACCAGATGGATATGCTTTCCTTTTTCAGCCCTTCCAAGGGGTCAAAAAGGTTGAGTTTATTCTTTATCCTCATTTAAAAATGTTTCTCGTGGCCCTTCCACTTAAATTTGAGGCCACCTTTCTTGTCTTCATCATTTTCAACCATGTTAAAGTCCCCACCAATGACCCAAGGGATGTCAGGGAGGTCCAAGAGCCATTTCCACAAAATAACCCTTTCTTTGTAGTCATTGGGAGGATAAACTAAACATACACCAAATCTTGTATCTCCTTTCACAAAGGTGGCCCATATAGCCCTGTTGCATGGGCAGACCCCAGCCCTAGAGAGGTGTTGGTTCCAATTGTTAGAGATCAAAATGGTTGTGCCTCCCCTTCCTTTATCATGCTTAGTGGTAACCTAGGTGGAGTTTCCCCAAACAAACTTCAGGTTTGTTTCCAAGGTGAAGCCCACTGCCTTAAGCTCCTAAAGGAAGACAAAGTCTTTATTATTTCCAAATTAAGGAATCTTCTTAAAATTTACTTTTTGTCAGGGGATTCCAATACCCTAATGTTTTAGGAGGTCTAGTTAAGCATCATCATTCCCTACTTCATTAAGGCGATCCTTAGCATTCTTAAAAAGTTCAAGCAGTTCCAGCCCAAGCTCCTCATTCTCTAACCTTTTGGAAGAGGGCGTAGGGAGGACAGTACTTGTTTTCTTTCTCTTACCTTTTCCTATGCCAATGCTCCCTTTACTGAGAGCCATAGACTTCTTTTTTCTTCCGCTTCTTTTTGGTTTTGTGGAAGGACAAGGTACCTCCATTGTTCTATCTTGAGGGAAATATCAGGCTCATTTCCTTTTTGGGTCTTCAATTTTTTGGGTGTCTCAATAGACCCTTGCATGCCTTTTTTATTCACAATTGTGTCAACAGCCTCTTGAGGATCTAACATTCCATCAATGATTTCCTTATTACCAAACTACCTACAATTGTTTGTAGGGTTAGAAGTGGGGTTGAAAGAAATATGAAGCTCTTTAGATATGTTTGTCTTGTGAATACTCTAGTTCTTGGCTAACTCATCTAGGGCTTCCATGCTTTCTTTTAATGGTTCGGTTATCTTATCTCCACATTCTGAGGAAGTTTCTAAAACTTCTAGTGAGGACAAACCCACCAACTCCCTAACCTTCTCGGTGTTGTTCAAAGGGTTACTACCAGATTTGGTAGGGGATGGAGAACTCATTTTAGAGTAGTCATTATCACTAGGATAAACAACCATGTCAGGTTGGGTCTGCAACATAATACTACCACTAGGGGGTGTCAGGCATTGAGTTTCCTTCATTTTTCTTACCTTGGTTGGAGCAGGAGCCTAAAAAGGTAGTATTATCTTACACATCTAAGGTGGCATAGTGTTTTCCTTCAAAATTAGAAATTAGGTTTTTAACATTAGAAGGATTTATTACTCTGTTATTATTTTCCCTATTTCCATTAGCCATAATCACATTGCAATTGCCACTAGTTTTAATTCCATTTTGAAAGACCTCAATTTCAAGTTCTTTGTTCTTTTTATTCTTATCATTATTTTCTTCAATTTTATTTCTAATATCTTTCATAATAAGTTGTTGTGGATTGAGTTTTCAAGGGCCCAAAGAGGCTACGACAGTGTCAAGAATGCAAACTGGAGCATACGAGACCACATCAGGGGTAGGAAGAGTAGAAACAAGAGAGGCAATAGAGGAGGGAGGCTTCTCAATTTGAAGGGAAGAGAAGGGGTTGATAGAGAAAAAGGAGGATTAGCGATGGGTGGGGGCATGGGGTAGAGAGGTGGAGGGGGAGGGATTGGGACTAGAATCAAAGGAGGGAACATGGGGGGTCAAGGGCTTTCCACGAGAGGCACAAGTAGTGCCTGTGGAAAAGTAGCTTACAGGGACCTCAAAGATTCTAGGGTCTAAGGGGGTTTCCTCGGAGCATGTCGGCATGGCCAGGTAGGAGGTGGCAATGCCCTACAAATTAGCAATTAAGACGATGTTACTCTTTATAATGGGGTAATTTTTTCTAATATTCCCCTCATAGCTATAGAGATAACATGCATTCAACCCCCCAAGAGTCTCAAGTGGTAGAAATGCAAGGATCCTTCAAAGGAGATTCCCAAATTACCAGGAAGTTCCACGCCATGGCTAAGCAAAATAAGCACGTGAGCGTCCATGCCAAGAAAAGTAACATTCAACTTGTCCATATTTAGGACATTTCTAAAGGGGCCAAGTAGTTGGGGGATAAATGACTAGAGGTCATGGGGGACATTCTTCACTAGCAGCCATCAAGGGCACGGTAAAGCCAGGATTTCATCTCCAGTGGCTCCAAGGGTCCAAGGAACAACCCTAAAAATGATTTTCCCTATGCTCCAATAGGGTTTTTTCAAGATTTTTTCTTGCATTTCATGGTTTTTAAAGAAAAAAAGAAACAAACCGCATTGAATCATTCTACATAGCAAAACTTGCACATTCATTTTTTTAAACCACACATTTCTTAACAAGTTATCTAAGAACTTCCTAGCAGGAAGGTTCCTGAGGTCAACAGTAGCCAAAAAGATTGCAATACTAGAGATTTTGTTCCTTTTCTTTATATATTTCATTTACCATTTCATCATTGGGGGAAATGATAATAGATTCAGATTGACTGAGAGAACACTCACCTGACCTCCCTCCATTGGCTACAAGATCTTTGTCATTGTTATTCAGTAGGATAAAGAACTTGGTGCCCATACTGCAAGGTGTAGGGTCGTCCACAACGACATCTATAAATGTTTTGGAGGCGGTGAAATTTCCACGATTGTTATCTGGGATGGCACTAGAGAGCGAGGGGGGGTTCATACCCCCCTTCATTAAGAGGGCACTCACACAAAAGCACTTTAGAGGTTGCGGGCATAAAAACAGAAGCACAAATTAAAACTAAAAAAATAGAGAGAGCACGTAGAAGTGGTAACACTTGGAGGGAAAATACTATGCACATTTAATGGAAGAATGAAGATAACAAAACTTGAGTGGGGGAGGGAAAAGCCTCCCCCATCAAAGCTACATAAGAAACCCTAGGCCAACCTCAAGGAACGCCCGCAATCTTCAGAGCACTCATTATTTTTAAATATTAAGTAAATATTTAAAAATAAAATAAAATAAAATAGTTTTTAATTAAATAAATAAATAAATTCAAAATTAATATTGATATCTTATTTTTTAAATAGAAGTATTTAAGATATTTATATTAGTGTAATCAAAATCATATTTTTTAATAATATATTTTTTGTTTTATATTGTATATATTGGTTGAAGAAAAGTGATTATAATAGGGATATAAATCAATATTAATTATATAAAGTAAAAATAATAGAATATATTTTAGATAAAGATAAAGATAAAAATAATATTAAAATTATGTTGAGAGACATTCTATAGTGGTAGCAAGGTACAAACCATCATGTTGTGATCATGTATATAAAAATCAAAATACAAATGACATATATTTTTTTAGAAATACCATAATTAATTAGTCAAGTATATTTCTATCTCCTCACAACCAACATAAGGAAATGAATAGCCCACACCTTGAATAGAAAGCAACACATAATTATCAAGCTCCCCAAAATATTATTTGCAGCTTAGAGTTTAGATATAAAGAGTGAAAAATACATCTTGAACCATTAGATCTACTATCTTCAATTTTGGATAAAATTTATATAAAAATGGATGCATTGGGATGTAGTTCACTCCTGTTCTTTATCTTGTTGATACCTATCACATCCTTCAAGAAAAAAAAAAATTAAAATCATCAATGTTGAAGGCTTTCTTTAGACATTGGTCTAAGGCAATGTACCTTCATCCATCTCTCCTACTTTTACTCTTTATCATCATTAAGTCCACTTATAAATAAAAATATATTAATTAAGTTGAGTTTAATAATTAGAGAAGGAGATAGAATGTATTTAAAATTTTATTGAATGAGTGTCTATGATTATTTGTTTTGTTCCAACTAATCATTAGAAATTGTATTCTAATTTTGAATCATTTATTCAACTCTTGTGATGACTTCAATTAGAGATTTGTTTCTAACATCAACTAGGTTGTGCCTCATAACCTTGTTTAGGATAAAATCATGCCATATATTCTATTGTAGAATATCTAATCACACTACATCCTTGACCAAGTCCTATATATATGTTTTTGATGCAATTTTTTCTTTTGTAAGCCACAAAATAGAGGATTGTGTTGATAAGTATTATAGGATTTGTTGTAGGTTCAAGGGAAAACCATGAAATTCTTACTAATAGTCAAACCTCTTAAGATTTGTTGAACAAAATCCATGGAAATGCCATGTTTTATGTAATAACTAATGATGTTGATGTATTTTTTTATTAGATTAAGACTGGAAGGGCCAACACCCATTTACAAAATAGTCATGAAGGCAAATGAGGGGCTCACGAGAAGTGAAACGTCCAACAAACTAAAATATAAACTAAAACTAGAACTAAAATAGATGTTGATGTTGATGTATGTTCTTTATATTCTCTTTATTCTTTTTATTTTTAGATGATTTTTATGATATATACTTGATAACTAATTACATAGGACTATCTATAAATACATGATCCTAAAAACTTAATGAGAAGTATTGAGTGTATGAGTTGATAAGATAATAATTATTCTTTTTAAAAATATTACCTTGAGAGTGGGATATTATAATTTTATTTTATTTTTAAACTAGGGCATGCAACATAAACTAGTCTTATCTATTATCACTTACACAACAAGCCCTAATAGGGAAATTAGGGATCCCCTCCTCTAAATATTAATTTTAGAATCATATATCTTTGATGCCTTGTATATGATCATATGTGCCTTTGACCTTTAAGGATTAAAAAAACATTTTTTAAGTTCAAAGAATTTATAAAAAATTTCATTATTTTTTAATCTTGTAAAGATTTCCTATCTAGTGCCCATTTGGTTTTTCATATATTGTGCACTGAGTTTCAATAAATATAGAGGATTTCATGTTATGTTTTGATTTTTTTGTGTACATGCTCATATGTATTAATTTTTTATTTGAAATATATATATATCTGTGTGTGTGTGTGGACCTATGTATGTATACATATGCATGCATGCACATATACATACACACATACATACTCATATACATACATACTTACTTACTTACTTATATACATAGAGTGTCCCTATTTGAATAATATTTAGTTCAAGGGATGAACTTTAGATTTATATGGAGAATGATAAGGACTATAGAGGAAAAAATGGTATGCAACTTCAGGAACATGCCTTTCAACTCCAACAAGATTTTTTTGAAAAATTCAAGCCATTCTATGTATCAATGGGGATCTAATGGTGTTCAATAGCCTCATAGGTTCTCCTATTCTCAACCATTTTATACCTCTAGTCACATCTCTTCACCACGTCATTCAGGGAAATCGCTCTTTCGAGGAAAATAATTGATTTTTTATATTTGTGAGTCAAATTTAGAAACATTGGGAAAGTCTTCTACTTCCTCTCATTGCAGGCTTTGCTCTTAGGTGGCTGCAGATCTTTGTTCTCCCACCTCTTTTCCTAACAACATACCAATCAAGTTTGGCGCTCCCTTCAATCCAAAGCATTCGGCTTCACATCCTACATCTTTCCCCAACAACATTTCTATTGCTCATTCGAATTCCTTCAATCCTAAGCATCTAGTTTCACATCTAACATCTCTCTCCAAAAAAATTTCTATTTCTCATCTAAAGCCCCTTTTTTAGTCTCCTGCTACTTTCCATAATTCTTCAAATTTCAATAATAGGATTTTTTTGGGGCAGAAGGGTAGAAGTCCTAGAGCATCTCCGAGTAGAGGGAAAAAATTTCTTTGTTCTAATCCCATGGATATTCCTAGTTGTCATAAGAAGATATGGGTGCCAAAGCTACAAATGGATTCATTCAAATCTACTAGGGGTCAAGTAAATGTTACTTTCAAAGATGAAATGATGTATCTATAAGTTCAGGATCTACAGGAGCTTTCCCTTATTTGTAAGTTTTGGAAATTTTCCACAGCTCTTAATTTCTTACAAAACTAGGTTTTTCAAACATGGGAGGGATCTAATCAAGTATTTTACCTTGATAAGGGGAAAGGTTTTTTTTTTGTTATTTTTTCTAGCAAGGATGATAGGATTGTTGTATACAGGAAAAAATCTTGGATATGTGAGGGTTATGGTCTTTTTACTTCACCATGGACTCCAAATTTTGGTCCCTCACAAAATATGGTTAAGTTTGTTCCTTTCTAGATTCAATTAAAAGGGTTGGTGCTTGAATATAGAGAGACCCATATGGGTATCTACCTTCATCAAGATCTAAAGTTTTTTACTAATCCTTCATTGCCTATTAGGATTCATATTCTTCTTGATGTAAAGAGAACCCTCCCTACTGTTTTGAATATTAAGTCTAGATATGGATTATGGAAATAGAGAGTTATTTTTGAAGATCCACTTATTTATTGATCTCAGTGTCATTTTCCTATTCATCCCACAAGTAATTGTTAGACAGGAATGGAAGAGGGAGACAACATTCCTTCCTAGTCAGCTTCCCCTAAATTTTTTCCAACTGGTGATCTTCCTAGTTCTGCTAAGGATTCTACTCAAAATGTTGTTCTTCCTAGTTCTATTAATGAATTGGATATCATTCATGGGTGGGAAAATAACTATAATGGGTTGAGCTCAAAAATGGTTTACAATGGTTCTACAAGAAATTGTGTTCATTAGTTGGGGGTTTCAGTTGTTACAAGGTGTGAAAAGATTGGCCCTTTTTAGTATGGATTTTTAGGTGTGAATTGTGCAGTTGAGTGTGATTTTGTAGTTGTGAATGGTTCAGTTGGTGTTGAAGACCTTAAGGGAAGTTTTCCCTTAGCTTCAAGTAATAGACATGTTCAAGTTATGGTCTCATTTGATGAAGTATTCAAGGCCTCTGGTACTTCAAGGAGGCTTGGACACATCACAGTAGCAGTTATCTCATTGTTTCCTTTGCTCTGGGCTAGGATAATACTTGATATCTCCAATTAACATTTTTCTTCTCTCCCTAAACTTGCTTGTGCCAAAGTTTAAGTTTGTAACACTACTCAACAAATTAATCAGTGTGCTTCAATGTTAACTTTGGGTGCACTCAATCATGGTGAAATGATGAATGCTTTTGAACTTCAAGAAGAAAGTGAAATAAATATTTTAAACCGTGCACAAGCTTCTGAAGTTTCCAATTATTTTGTAGATCTACCCTCTGATAAGGATTTTGAGAGGTTTTTTGATGAAGCTTTTTCTTCAGTAGGGGATCAATTAATAGATGACATTGCAACAGAGGTGATGGGGGAAGTGGAGGATCTTGATGCTTCTTAAATTTGGTCCATTTCTCAATCTTTATTGTCATCATCCTTGAATAAAAAACATCCTGCTAAAAGAGGGAGGAAATCCATAGCAACAAAGTTGCAAGAGGAAATTGAGGTTGGGATTCAGACTACACTGGATTTTAATATGGGGGGAGGTGGAGAAAAATAGAAAAGGACAAGGAGAGCGTGTTTTTCTCATAAGGTGTAATGAAGATAATTTATTGGAATGTTAGAGTCATTAATGCCTCTGACAAGAGGGTCCAAGTTAAGCATGAATTGGATGCTTCTGGGGCAGATGTTGTAGTTCTTTAGGAAACTAAAATATCGAATGAATCTTATGTAAACTTCAGTAAGAAATGGTCCAAGTGGAAATATTTTCAGTCGCCATCCCAAGGGGCTTCAGTGGGTCTTATTACATTATGAAATGCTTTGATAGTGAGTTTTAGTAATATTACTTATGAAAGTAACTAGAAATTAATGCAAATCACTCATTTTGATTTGTCTTTTTGGTTGGTGAATGTTTATGGTCCA
>VDFB02370063.1:0-10753 GCA_007258455.2 Sequoia sempervirens
AATATGAATGAAATACAGAATCTGCTGTAGCTAAATGCAAAAATCAGGAAACCTCTAACATGCAAGATCATAAACTAACAATGCTAATGCAGATTACGATGCAAGGAATACAATGCATTCACAACTAGACTAAATTCATCACTAGTCGTTGTCTTACAAACGAGAAGAGATGCCCAATGGTTAGGAGGTCTTCATCCCTCGAAGTGATCCAGATTCAATCCGGCAGCATAACGGTGTAATTTCCAAGATGACCCAAATGATGCACAAGACTCCCTTTTTATAATTTCTGCTTGACTTCACGAAACCCTAGAAACAGCTTTTAGGTCAAAACTTTCATCTTCTCAAGAAGGCGTACCTTTTCCTCAAAGCATTAATAAATGATATTTTAATTAAAAGTCCATCTTGAAAAGTGCGCCCCACATCATCTTGCTTGACTTAGGCAATAATTAAAATAATCATTTAATGAGGACGCCACCCTCAATGGCCCCCTTTTAAAACATCTTTAAGTTATTACTTCTAAGCCCAAGGTCAACATTAAAATATAATATTTAAATGTGCCTTTAATGAAATAACTTAACTTATCCCTCCGGAGGTGCACTGAAGCCAAAACTGATCCAAACATCTGACCATTGCAACAGGAAGTCAACCGAGCTGAACATCATCTGCCAAACTGCCAAAAATAGAATTTACTAAAAATAGTAAATTCCAAAAAGTACCCAGAATGCCGGAATGATCATACCACTGCGAAGCCCTCTGAAAACCCAGAAGGAATCCGCCATTAAAACTGACATCTCCGAACAATGACCTCCTCAAAATTAGGAAACCCTAATTTTAACTTCCGACTAGCCTCCGGGTTCCCAACGAAAGGCCAACGGTCACTGAAACTGTCAAGCTTAGAAAGGGGACATTACAGTCCGCCCTCCCCAAGATTGCTTGTCCTCAAGCAATTGCAAACTAGGGTGCTGCATTATCTCATCACTTTCCCACGTTGCATCCTCCATCGGCAGGTTCTTCCATTTTACCAAACATTCTCTGATAGTTCTATTCCTCAAGGAACGTTCTCTGAAGTCAAGTATCGACTCGGGAACCAGAACCAACTGTCCTTCCTCGTCCAATGGTGGCAACTGTGAAGAAGCGACCACATTGTGTCCAAGAGCCTTCTTGAGGCGAGACACGTGGAAGACGTTATGCACTCTGCTATCTGAAGGTAGCTCCAACTCATAAGCAACAGCCCCAACCTTTCTGATGACTCTAAACGGCCCATAGAAGCGAGGTTTGAGCTTCTCAGCTCCACTCTTCTTGAGAGTTGACTGTCTGTAAGGTTGTAAACGGAGATAGACCATATCCCCAACCTCAAAAGAACGCCCAATACGCTTCTGATCAGCATACAACTTCTGCTGATTTTGTGCAATCTGCAAATTCTCCTTCAAGGACCTCATTATGTCCTGACTATGCTGCAACAAATCCTTGGCTAAAGGAGCTTTGCTGTCACCAAACACCAAATCTGCAAAGCTGGGTGCTTCATACCCATAGAGTGCCAAGAAGGGGGACATTTTGATTGACATATGGAAGGTAGAGTTGTAACAGTACTCGCCTATATGCAGCCACTTAACCCAAGCTTTCTGCTGTTCTGACACATAGTTTCTCAAGTAGCCTTCTAGCCACTTGTTCACCACTTCTGTTTGCCCGTCAGTTTGGGGGTGATAACTCGTGCTTGGGGTGAGCACAGTACCACTCATTCTAAAAATTTCCTGCCAAAAGGTACTTAGGAACTTACTGTCCCTATCACTTACAATATTCTTAGGCAAACCATGAAGTCTAAACACTTCTCGAAAAAACAAATCCGCAACTTGGGCTGCAGAAAAAGTGCTGGTAATGGCAAAGAAATGAGCAAACTTGGTGAGTCTGTCAACTACCACATAAATGCAATCCTTCCCTTGGGCCTTGGGCAACCCAGTGATGAAATCCATTGAAATGCTTTCCCATTTTTGATTGGGAATTGGAAGTGGTTGCAGCAAACCGGCTGGTAAGGTGTGCTCATTTTTATTTGCTTGGAAAACAGGACACTCCTGAATGTAACGTTGAACCTCCTTCTTCAAACCTTTCCAAGAAAACCTTTCTCGGATCTGCCTATAGGTCTTAAAAAACCCTTGGTGACCAGCAACTGGAATGTCATGAAAATTCAAGAGAATCTTCTTCTTGAGCTTAGAATCGACTACCAGAAAGATTCTACCCTTATACTGAATCAAACCCTCAACCACTTGGTACTTTTCATCATGGAAAGTACCTTCCAGAATGCTGGTTGCAAACTGATTTTTTGCATAATCAGCAAGCAACATGTCTCTCCAATCTGTAGTAAGCTCACACAATGAGCTAAGATGAGGCCTTCTGGATAGAGCATCGGCCACTACATTATTTTTTCCTTTGACGTATTCAATGTCAAAGTCGTAAGCTTGAAGCTTACTTACCCATTTCTGTTGCCTCTCATTTAAATCCTTCTGGTGCATAAAATGCTTGAGGCTATTGTGGTCTGTTTTAACCACGAACTTATTCCCCACCAAGTACTGTCGGAACTTGGCTAATGCATGCATAATGGCAAACATTTCTTTGTCATAAATTGAATATGACCTTTCCACACCCCTTAATTTCCGGCTTTCAAACACAATAGGGTGTTTGTCTTGCATCAGGACAGCACCAACTCCTTCACCCGATGCATCACACTGCAGCTCGAATGGCTTAGAGAAATCAGGGATAGCCAAAACTGGGCACGAGCTCATGATCTTCTTAAATTTGTCAAAAACAACTTGAGCCTTTTCTGACCAAACAAACGCTCCCTTTTTGGTGAGATCAGTAAGGGGAGCCGCATTCTGAGAATACCCCTTAACAAACCTCCGATAGAAACCACAAAGGCCCAAAAAACCTTTCAACTGTGTCAAACTTTCAGGTGGTGGCCAATCAACCACGGCTTTGATCTTCTCCGGATCCACCTTTACTCCCTCAGCACTGATTACGTGGCCAAGGTATAATAACTCCACCATTCCAAATTCACATTTGGAAGCCTTTGCGAACAAACTCTCAGATTCCATGATACTAAGCACTTCCTCCAAGTGCTTGAGGTGATCTTCCCAAGTCTTGCTGTAGATCAGAATGTCGTCAAAAAATATCAGCACAAACCGCCTTAACTGATTCTGAAACACACGGTTCATGCAAGACTGAAAGGTGGCCGGTGCATTAGTCAAACCAAATGGCATGACTAAGAATTCGAAGGGGCCATAGTGACATCTGAAAGCTGTCTTTTCCACATCTGATCCCCTCATCCTTATCTGATGGTAACCGGATCTTAGATCAATCTTTGAGAAGAACTTAGCCCCATGTAGCTCATCAATCAGCTCATCTATTCTGGGAATGGGGTATCTATTCTTGATAGTGCTTTGGTTCAAAGCACGATAGTCCACGCACATGCGCATGGTACCATACTTCTTCTTTACAAGAACCACTGCAGAAGCAAAGGGGCTCTTGCTTGGGCGTATGAAACCCATCTCCAAAAGTTCTCGGATATTCTTCTCAATCTCATCCTTTTGCCTCTTCGGATACCGGTATGGAGTTGTGATCACCGGTTTAGCTCCTTCCTTGAGCTCTATTATGTGTTCTGAACCTCGATCAGGGGGAGGTCCAGGAGGTAAATCAGCAAACACTTTACTCTTTTTGGTGAGTAAAGATTGGATATCAGGAGGATGCTCTTCTTTAGTTTCAGCTGGACTTGCTGGAAGAATCATGCACTCAGCAGCCCATTCCACTTGATCATGACGTAACAACTTAGCCATCCTCTTGAATGATACAATCCGGGGACCACCATTTGACATACCTCTCAACACCACCTTCTTCCCATCGGATTGAAACTTCAACTCCATAGTTTGCAGATTTAGAGAGATCTCTCCAAGAGATCGCAGCCATTGAATGCCAAGGACAGCATCCGTATCTCCAATACTGACCACATAGAAGTCATCCTTGACTTCGTAATTGCCCAATTGCATTGACATGTTCGGAAGCCTCTTGGTGCATGAGATGTGAAACCCATCCGCAACCATAACTCTGAACCCTTCAAAGTCTTCTGTTTGCAATCCTTTCTTTGCCACCACAACTTCGTCTACGAAGTTATGTGTTGCACCAGTGTCAATCAAAGCAACAATACGTTGCCCTTTGATCATTCCCCGAACTTTAAAGGACTCATTCTTTTGGAAGCTCGAAAGTTGAGCCAATGTACCACCACTTTCTTTTTCACCTTCAGACTCTTCTGGAGTATTTTCTTCATCGCTGTCCTCAAAGTCAGCTTGCTGATCAGAAAAATCAGAATTGCTTTCATCAGCTGTATAGAACTCAATTTGATGAATCTTAGCTCCCTTGGGGCACACATGATCTTGTGACCATTGTTCCCAACAACGGAAACATAAACCTTTCCTACGGAGTTCATTGATAGTTTCTGGATCCAATCTTGAGCCAGGGGGTTTTTGAGGTTTAAACTCCTTATGGTGAGGCTTCTGATGAAACTTTTTCCCTCTATCGCCTTTGTGAAAAGCTGGTTTGGAATGGAACTTAGCTTTGGGAGCAGCCCACTCCCTGTTTCTAGCTTTTTTCATTGCTTCTTGTAGGGACGGTGGATCAAAAGCTTTGATCCAACCCTTGATTGGCTCCATCAATCCTTCAGTGAATAGGATTACTAACCTTCTCTCTGTGATTCCAGTGACCATAACTGAAAGTCTTTGAAACTCAGCTATGTAGGAATCCACAGTGCCATATTGTCTCAACTGTGCCAACTCCCTAAAGTGCACTTCTGGGTCCTTCTTCTCGAACCTTTCAATGAATCTATTGGAGAATGCATCGTATCTAGTGATAGACCCATGACCTAAGGTGACTAGGCCATGGTACCACCATTCATGCACCACCCCATCTAGGTGTAGCGTAGCGAATCTAATCGCTTCTTCTTCAGCCATTGGCCTAAGTGCCAAGTAGTTGTCTAGTTTTTGTAACCAGGCTCGAGCAGAATTATTATCGCTTCCATCAAAATGGGCAAGCGTAACCTTGTTGAGAGCTTGATTCCAATCTCCTTGTGCTGGGGTTCTTTTTTGATCATAGTTCCTACCTTGGCCTCTATCCTTCCTCCGATACTCCATGTAATCATTGAAGGACATCTCAAGTTTTACTTCATCAGAAAGAGTGTCATACTCTGTTCGGCCTATCCTCACCCTCTCCAAGGGTGAAATATTTTCTTCAGGATCAGGCTGTGGGATTGCTGGTGTCAGAAACGTGGGTTTGAATGGTCTAGCAGAAATGTAAGTGTTGCTCACTGCAGGTTGGGCAACATGACCATTGTGCGGGTTGGAAGCACTGTGCTCCCCGGTATGCCCTGGGTTGGGTTGTGGAATACTGGGACCCAATCTCCCCAACAGGAGAGAAAACATATCCATCATGGCATCCATCTTCTTATCGAGTCCTTGCCCCAAATTGGCTGAATTGTCTATACCCTTCCCATTGTCACCTCTGTTGCCAGAACTTCTTTCGTTATCCCCCATTTCTGTTTCTTGCGAAGGCTCCCAATTAGCCCTCAAAACCTCGGAAGCTGTGTGACCTTCTGGGGCTTGATGCAACTGAGTCTGAACTGTACCTCTCTTGTATACTCTTGCCAAATACCTCTGTTCTCTGTCACTCATAGAAGGCTGATTTCACAGGATGGCAGGATGATGGCTCTGATACCACTGAAATATACCGAGCCAAAAATTTTTTGTTTTTCAATGATTCAGATTACAAATTACAAACATGCACCCGTTAAGGTTAGATGGATAAACCGAAACGTGCAAGAAAGCAACCCTAACCAGAATGGCACCGCTGAGGGTGAGCATTGGTCAGAGGGTCTTCTAATCTATTTGCAGAAAGGAACTCAACGTCAAGTATGTGCTACCCAATCCGATGCGGAGTGAGGGGCGACCATATGACGGAGTAAATACAGAACTACTGCTTGAAAGAAAATGCTGAATACAAAAACTACTGCTTGAAGGAAATTGCCGAAAACTGAGAACCCTCAACACCCAGAATGTGCTTGCTGACCCAAGACGGGAAAGTAGCGACCATAGGGCGGATATGGATTACATACAATATCAAAATGCTGAAAGAGAGAACATTACAATCTGACTAAGCAAGAATCTAAGACCGACAGTACTACTGCCAGTATACAGTTTTGAACGATGATTACTTGCTACCAATTACAAATCAGCCTTTAAGAATATTGCAATAATATTGAAGCATTCAATGACTGCCAAGAATAAGCTTAACTTGCAGGAAAGGAACGGATCCAACCTCTTTAAATCTGCGCAGTCTACAATGATGTCTCCGTGAAGCCTTTAAGAGTTCCCAGCACCTTCCAAGAGCACTAATGCAGATCCCTGTTTGCTGTCATAACAATACTGTATTTTTTCTTCATAAAACAGCAATATATATTCCTTGGAAATTCGTAACTCCCTTGAAACTCAAGCCAACAATCTAAAATTGCATGCAAAACACAAGTATAGTGAAGGCGCCCAACTTAGGAACATAAAACAGAGTCAAATAGCAGCTTATATTGAATGGCACAAACTCCAATGAACTGCAGATGGTACGGCCCAGGTACAGGGGCGATTTTACTTTAAAAATTGAATACACCAATATAAAATCTGCAACTTGCCACACTATGGCGCCTAGACCAATGGAAGGGAAATAGCCAATACCCACAAAGCAATATTTTGTCTTTTTTGAAATATGAATGAAATACAGAATCTGCTGTAGCTAAATGCAAAAATCAGGAAACCTCTAACATGCAAGATCATAAACTAACAATGCTAATGCAGATTACGATGCAAGGAATACAATGCATTCACAACTAGACTAAATTCATCACTAGTCGTTGTCTTACAAACGAGAAGAGATGCCCAATGGTTAGGAGGTCTTCAGCCCTCGAAGTGATCCAGATTCAATCCGGCAGCATAACGGTGTAATTTCCAAGATGACCCAAATGATGCACAAGACTCCCTTTTTATAATTTCTGCTTGACTTCACGAAACCCTAGAAACAGCTTTTAGGTCAAAACTTTCATCTTCTCAAGAAGGCGTACCTTCTCTTCAAAGCATTAATAAATGATATTTTAATTAAAAGCCCATCTTGAAAAGTGCGCCCCACATCATCTTGCTTGACTTAGGCAATAATTAAAATAAACATTTAATGAGGGCGCCACCCTCAATGGCCCCTTTTTAAAACATCTTTAAGTCATTACTTCTAAGCCCAAGGTCAACATTAAAATATAATATTTAAATGTGCCTTTAATGAAATAACTTAACTTATCCCTCCGGAGGTGCACTGAAGCCAAAACTGATCCAAACATCTGACCATTGAAACAGGAAGTCAACCGAGCTGAACATCATCTGCCAAACTGCCAAAAATAGAATTTACTAAAAATAGTAAATTCCAAAAAGTACCCAGAATGCCGGAATGATCATACCACTGCGAAGCCCTCTGAAAACCCAGAAGGAATCCGCCATTAAAACTGACATCTCCGAACAATGACCTCCTCAAAATTAGGAAACCCTAATTTTAACTTCCGACTAGCCTCCGGGTTCCCAACGAAAGGCCAACGGTCACTGAAACTGTCACGCTCAGAAAGGGGACATTACATTAGCAGCGTTCGTGGAGGGCGAAGTTCCTGAATCATCCAATGAGAATGAGAAATTACAATGGAAGAGAAATGGCACTAAGGCGAATAAGATGTTGGTGGATTCCATGAAAGATCACATTGTGCCAATTATCTCCAAGTTAAAATCTGCAAGAGCTATGTTCAAGACTTTGGAGGAGATGTATGAGATTAGTAACACAAGTCGAGCTCTTGCATTAAAGCAACAACTTCATCATGTCAAGATGACGAAAGGGGAATCCATCATCTCATATTTGATGAAGATCATTGAGTTGAGAGATCAACTCTCTACTATTGAGCATATTGTTGATGACAAGGATTTGACCATGTTGGCTCTTAATGGTCTTCCTTCATCTTGGGAGTCATTCATTCAAGGAATATGTGCGAGATCAAAACTCCCTAAGTTTGATCATTTGAGGCGGATTGTATTCAAGAAGAATCAAGGTTGGCTGCGAGAGGTATTGGTCAAAGCTCTACTAATGAAGACATTCATGTTCTTGCTGCTCAATCCTTGAAGAAGAAAGGGAAAGAAGGAAAGAAAGGATATTTCAAGAGGAATAGAGATAAAGGATTTGATGGTGCTCTTGCATTCAAGAAGAAGAAGGACCCGTCACGTGTTCAATGTTTTAGATGTGACAAGTATGGTCACTATGCAAAGGATTGTCCAACTAGGCCTAAGCAGCAGGCTTCCATTGCAGATGTTGGTGAGATCTCTCCGCAAAAGGATTTAGGTGGTTTCCTATTCTATTATGCTCTTTGAAGTAATGTGCCTACCAACAACAATACTTGGTTGATTGATATTGGTGCTTCTCATCACATCACCAAATTTAGAGAGTATCTAACTGATTTGGTGGAGAGAGATTCTAGTGTTCAAGTAATTATTGGAGATGATGCTAGTTATTCTGTGAAAGGAGTTGGGACCTCCTCTCTTCACTTGAATTCCGACATTTCCTTGCAGTTGAGTGATGTTCTATTTGTTCTGGGTATCAAGCAAAACCTTGTCTCTATCTTAGCCTTGGAGGACAAGGGGTACCAAGTTGCATTTTCAGAAGGTAAAGTTCTTGCATGGCCAAAGAACTCAAATATCAAGACTGCTCGGGTAATTGGAGTTCGAAATGAGAGCCTCTACAGACCTTGCACTTGTCACTTCAGGCTCTATTGCATGATTCATCAAGTTCGTGTGAACTTTGGCATATAAGATTGGCTCACCTTCACTTTCGAGCACTACCTACCATGGAGAAGATGGTTAACGGGCCTTCCGAAACTCAACCAGGAGCATGAAGTCACTTGCAGAGGTCACACATTGGGTAAGAATACTAAAGGTCCATCTTATAGTAGTGAAAGTAGATCTAAGTGCATTCTAGATCTTATTCATTCTGACTTATGTGGTCCAATGTCTATTGCTTCTTTGAGTGGTTTCTTGTATTACATTATTTTTATTGATGACTACTCTAGAAAGACTTGGATTTATTTCTTAAAATCTAAAGAATTTGAGGAAGTACTAGAGAGGTTCAAAGAATTTAAAGCTCAGGTAGAGAACTTTTCCGGGAAGAGGATCAAAGTTTTGAGATTTGATAACGGAGGAGAGTACATTTCCGGTGGCTTCTGTAACTTTTGCATTGAAGTAGGGATTAAGAGGGAGTTCTATGTCCCTTACAATCCTCAACAGAACGGTGTTGTAGAAAGGAAGAACAAATCTATTGTAGAAGCAGCCAAAGCTATGATCCATGATCAAGATCTACAAACCTTCCTTTGGGCTGAAGCATCTAGGACAGCTGTGTATGTTCAGAATAGAATCCCTCACCGCATCTTGGAGAACATGACTCTCGAAGAAGCATTCACAGGGGTGAAGCCGGAAGTAAGTCATTTGAGGATCTTTGGTTTTCTAGTGTATGTTCATGTACCGAAAGATAAAAAGACAAAGTTGGAACCTTCTGGCAAGAAGGGAATCTTTGTAGTCTACAACGAGTCTTCAAAAGCTTACAGAGTGTACATTCTAGGCTAGAAGTTGATTGAGATCAGTAGGGATGTTACATTTGAAGAGGATGTTGCATTTAGGAGATGCAAGGGCATTGACATGGAGATAGATAATGAAGATCAAGAGTCTCCTTAGGATATGGAAGTTGACCATAATCTTGAGATTCAGAGGGAGGCTACTCAACCCAAAGAAGATGATCTAGTTGAGCCTTTAGAACCTACTGATGGGCCTACAAATATTGTGATTGGAAGGAAAAGACCTCTTTGGGCCAGGCAAACAATGCAGGAGGCAGAAAGGTTTGCAGCCCCAAGAGGAACATTTAGGAAAGAAAGAGACCTCATAAGTTTTCCAGCTATGTTGCATTGATGAGTCAAATCATTGAGTCAAAACCTTCCAGTTTTGAGGAAGCTACTAGTTAGCAAGTTTGGAGAGATGCTATGGCTGAAGAGTATCAATCCATCCTCAAGAATGATGTATGGGACATGGTACCTAGACCTGAAGGAAAATTTGTTGTTTCTTCTAAGTGGCTCTTCAAGATCAAGCATGCGGCTGATGGGAACATTGAGAAGTACAATGCTAGGTTTGTGGCTAGAGGATTCTCTCAGAAAGAGGGAGTAGACTATGAGGAAACCTTTGCTCCAGTTGCTTGTTATACTTCCGTTAGGACCATCATTGCTATTGCAGCATCTAAAGGATGGAAGATACACTAGCTAGACGTGAAGACAACATTTCTGAATGGTGTAATCGAGGAAGAGGTATATATTGAGCAACCTGATGGCTTTGAGGTTCATGGGAAGGAGTCTTATGTTTGCAGGATGAAGAAGGCTTTGTATGCCCTTAAACAGGCTCCTTGTGCTTGATATGAAAGAATTGCTTGTTACTTGATAAGCTTGGGTTTCTCCAAGAATGATGCTGATTCAAACCTATAGTTAAAGGTAATTGATGGCGAAGCATTAATCTTGGTTCTTTATGTTGATGATTTAATTCGTATTGGAGAAGATCACCTCATTATCAAATGCAAGGACTTAGCTTCTAAATTTGAAATGAAGGATATTGGTCTT
>VDFB02370064.1:0-73960 GCA_007258455.2 Sequoia sempervirens
CCCATTGCAAATGGGGACCCCCTAATTTTGGCTTTGCTGTTGAAGTTTTGGCTTTGCTTTTGGTTTGTTTTGTTGTTGTCTCTCTTTCTGCTGTCTATCTTTCTGGGATGTGCCCGCCGTTGAACCTTAATGTGAAATTTTGGCTGAGTCTAGAAAATTAGGGTTTCCATCTTTCCGGCCAATTTGAGGTCAAGTGAGGTAAATAAATTGAAAATAAAGACTAACACTATTGTCAATGTGCTTCTAGCAGGCTTTCACTGAAATTCTCATCAAATTCTGAGTACTTACTATTTTTAGTAAGTGTGCAATTACAGGCAATTCGTCAGCATTTTTGAGATTCCGACTATCACACAGTGTTCAGAACATATCAAGTTACTTGCATGCAAAATTTGAGCGAAAACAGATAACTTTCTATTTTTAGCAGTTCGCCTTCCAGGGCCAATTTCAGGGCTTGGATGCAGAGTTTTTCTTTGCATGTCGGCATATTCCTTCTGGGTTTTTCAAGACCTTCGCAATGGTATAACATGCAAAGCAGGATAACAACTTTCAGCATTCGGCCTTCGAAGGCCGATATTAGGGTTTGCATGCAAACTTTTTCAGCGCATGTCCGGATATTCTTTCTGGGTTTTCCAAGAGCTTCGCAGTGGTGTAACATGCAAGTGTAACCGATCACTTTTCAGAAACTTACTATTTTTAGCCAATGCTCGCATGTTGAAGATTTTTCTGGGTTTTTCGAGATTTTTCGCGCAGTATGACATGCAAAATCATCCAGTAGCCGATTGGTCACTTTTTCGGCCACTTTCTATTTTTAGCAGGTATCACTTGGGCAGCTGCTCAGCACTTTAGAACTGCAAACTGATCATCATGCAACTGAAACGAGGTCAAATGGAGCTCATCTGAGCAACATGCACAAAATTAGGGTTTCAAGCTTCAGGGCTAAAAATGAGGAGTCAGAGGTCAATGTTCAAAACTGAGGTATCCATCATGGTCAGTATCTTTCAGGAGGGCTGCTGGCAAAATTTGAATGCAATCGGAGAACTTGCTATTTTTAGTAAGATATTCTCGACGCAGGCTATAAATAGAAAGTTGATCTCGGCGTCAACACAAACAGGCAAGTTCACCAACGAGGAACACGCTGTCCAAATTTCAAGTCAAACGGAGATAGGGAAGTCCCAGAAATGAGCACTCACTATAAATAGTAAGTCACTTCAGAAGTAGCTATAAATAGCAGGTCAACACGAGCTCTCAGCGTGAACAAGTCAAGCAGGTGATGAGGACCCCATGCCGCGAGTTTCAAGACAAACGGAGTTGCAGAGAATGGAAAATCAGACACTTACTATTTTTTGCAGGCTAGTACAGAGGAATTAGGGTTTCCTAAAATCAAGGGCGAAACACAACAACCAGGCAAAAGCAGCGTCCAGTCACGATCACCACACTTCAGGCAATCAACACGCAAAATTTGAAGACTTTCTGAGCAATTGCTATTTTTAGTAAGTTGCTAAAAATAGCAGGTGCAGGCAGGCATCAGGCCCCGACAGCACGATCACACCCCGAGGTTGGAATATGGCGAAATCAGGCCTTTCAAGGGTCAGAAGTCAATTCAAAGCACAAAATTTGAAGAACTTTCTAAAAATAGAAAGTTAGGGTTAGCATGAACGAGTCTCTCCAAATTTGACAAATGGCATAAAATTCACTAAAATTGATAAATTTTCAAGTCCGGCCAGTGAAGAACGCCTTTAAAAGCTGAAGGATGTTGAAAATTTTCTAAACATCTTGAATGCGCCCTCAAGCTTGAAGAGTTGACCCTGAAAATTTCTAAGTCATGCAGATTTGAGGCTCCATGGGTAAAATGCGCCCTTGACTAGGAGGAGGCCATGAAGAAATTTTCTAAGTGTAAAAAAAAAAAAAAAATGGAAGTAAGAGACCCCAGATGCGCCTTACCTTGCATGGATACATGGAAATTCTTCTAAGTACTTCAAACTAGAAGTTCTACCTCTTAAATGCGCCCTTGAGGTTCAAAAGTTGAAAAATTATTCCAAGTCTTTCAAACTTGAGGCTAAATACTCCATTTGCGCCTTGACTTGTGGAGAGGCTGGAAAAGGGCTAGCAAAATATTCTGAGTTATAAAATTGGAAGCTTCAAGGTCAAAGTGCGCCCATGTTGCAAGGAGGTCAAAGGGTCAACACGTTTCATCCACTTGCACATGCCAAATGCGCCCAGCAAGAAGAGAGGATGATTGAAAATTTTCTAAGGCATTCAAACTTGAAGTAACCCCTCCAAAATGCGCCTAGACTTAAGAGGGTAAATTGGAAAATTCGCCTAAGTGTTGGAATTGAGAGTACCACCTGCCAAATGTGCCTAGCTTGTGAAGGTGCAAGAAAAAAATATTCTAAGTTATGAAAAGTGGAACCTCCATGGTAGAAATGCGCCCTTGGCTTGAGAAGAAGGTGATTTAAAGTTTAAGTGTTTTAAATTTAAAGTATGATGCTCCAAATGCACCCTCCAGGGGTTAAGAAGTGAAAAGGGTCTAAGTATTGAAAATTAAAAGAAGACATGGTTATTTACGCCCAAGCTATAAAGTGGAAACATGACTTCCTATTTGCGCCTAGTGAGGAGATTGAAACTCAAAAATTTTTTTATCTAAGGCATTTAAAATTGAAAGTCCCAGGACTAAAGTGCGCCCCTGAGCTTAGAGTCACAAAATTTGAAGCTAGACTATGGATTTGCGCCTAAGTTTGAAGAGTGGAAATTTTCTAAGTCTTCAAAGTGAAAGTCCAAGGGTAGAAGGGGAATTGATGAATTTTCCTAAGGCGTGGAATTAAAAGCCACTCATGTGATTTGCGCCCCAAAATGAAAGCAGACATCTCCATTTGCGCCCCTGAGCATTGAGGAATAGAAATCTTCTAAGTGTCAGCGAATTGGAAGCTCCATGTAGTAAATACGTCCTCAACCTTGAAGTCTGCCATGGCAATTGCGCCTTCAAAAAGAATGATGGAATTTGATGCTCATATCATCACTTGCGCCCATGAAGAAAACTTAAGAAATGAAAGAGGGTCTGGTGATATGCGCCCCCAATTTGAAGCTCTGTATGCAATATGTGCCTGGGAGAGGATGGAGAACTCAAATTTTTTTTGGAGTAAGCGCTTCAGATCTGAAGTCAAACATCACAGCCACGCCTTGAGAAAAGCTTGAGATTTTCTAAAATAATTTTGATCTGGCCAAGTCTTCAAATTGGAACCTCAAAGTGCTATATGCGCCTTGAAGGAGGAAGATTGAAATGCGCCTTAAGGAGATGAGATTTGGAAAGTTTCTGAGTAAGCTATCAAATGCGCCTTAACTAGTTGGATATTGAAAAAAAATGGCTAAGGCATGTAATTTTCGAACAATTGCGCCTTCAAGATCAAGGTTGAGAATATTTCACGTGTTAGAGGTTGGGATGACTGACAAATTGAAAATTACGCCTAACTTAGAGGAATTGAATAAAACCTTGGATAAAATTATTTTCCTAAGTTGAGATTTTAAAAAATTAAAATGAACCCATTCGTCGGTAGACACATGAATTTCACATTTTCTGAAGGAAAACTTTTCTGGGTATTGAAATTTTGCAACGAGGAGATGATTTCAAGGTCTTCCACAGCTTGCCAGGAATTCCGAGGTGAAGATTTTACATGGGTACAGGATTGGTGAGTTTTCCTAAGGGAAAATTTAAAAATTTTCTAAGGCAAGAAATAAATGATGTTGTCGAAGATAAAATGCCTCGGCGGATGAATTTGAAAGTGATCGCCTAGATGATTTTTGATCAAATTCCTGATGAAAGAATTTCTTCTCAAGCCAGAGTTGAATGAAATATCAAAGTAAAGAGCGCCAGGCAGAATGCAGGATGGGTTGAAAATTTGGCTAAGGCATGAGGAATTTGAATGCAAAGTTGGCTAGTGAAGACGATGAACGCTTGGAAGTTAAAACTTGAAAATCTTGGTAAGTAAGTTGAATTTATATTATGAAGTGTTCTAATACTCTTCTCCTTGCTTGTTTTGCAGGAGGAACGTCGAGACCAAGTGGTGATGACTTAAAGTGATGAAGAAAGTAATCCAAGATGACATTTCGACTTCGAAGGAGGAAAAGTTGCAAGAAAATGGCTAAGTGTTGAGACTTAGTATAACTCAAGCGTCAAGAAAGAAGATCGAGAACAGTGTGAACGCGTCTACAAACGGAGTCTTCTAAAAAGTGATGGACATTAATGGCTCATTTATTACCCCACTCCTCTTGGTGGCGGTTTTTAGGGTGAATCTTGTTTAGGGCTGAGGTGGCACGATCTGGGCCATCCAGCCGATTGTAATCTGAGCCGTCTGTTGGACTTGGCCAACTATAAAAGGGGGGGTCCCCTTCATTTGTATCTGAGTAGACAGTAGAGAAGATCAGAGTAGAATTAGAGTAGAGGGACAACTTAGTATAGATTGATAGTGTAGTTTGAAGAAGAGGAAAAGTTTTCCCTTTGAAAACTTTGTAAGAAATTGTTGTGAACACTCTCTCAATAAAAGAGTTTTTCATTGATGGTGAATTTCGTCTTTGTTGTGAGTAGCTAGCAAGGTTTCTTCGTCTTTCCGATTCAAATGGTAGCATAGTTCTAAGTAGTATAATTTTTATTCCATGCAAGTAGATGTTAATCGTGGAATGTGGTGTTTGATCTAAGCAACTTCGTCTATCCATACCACTAGTGTATTTGCTGATGGTGAATGCACCTTGTGTGGTCAACTGGAATATCATGTACTTAACTTCAATCACAGTTTGAATAATGGTACGCGTCGTTGTGATGGTATCTTTATGTCAAGTGGTGGTTTGAACATCTTTAGTCATCTCCCTTGAAGATTGCACCGACTCCGTGGAAGCTGTCTGAGGTGAGGCAAAGCGAAGTCCGGTTAGAAGATTGCTGAAGTTGAGCTCCATATCCCACGCCTTAGAATAGATTTAGACTCTCTGAATCCTACCCCATTTCAATTCAGTACTTTCTGGTTAGAATAGGTAACCCGAACTTCATAGACAAATCTTCCGAGCATTTGAATTCCTTTCTCCGCTGCCGAACAATTCCGTAAGTCTCCTTGAAATACCAGCAAATCACATCGAGCCAAACTGAGCCTATTCGCATTGAAAGAACCTTGGAGTTGAACGCACGAACTTTCTTGCAATCTTAGCGTGCGGAATACTTTGATCAAGAGAGGATAGGGAAGCCGTTGGCAACTTTATTCTGCGTTGGTGTGGTCACGAAAAACACATCAACAGAATTGGTGCAATAATAAAGCTTTATGAAATTATGCAATATCAATAAAGCTTTAATAGAGAATTGGCGCAATAACAATAAAGCTTTATGAAATTATGCAATATCTGTTCTTTGTAAAGCTTTATTGATATTGGCGACTTTATTCTGCGTTGGTGCGATCACGAAAAACACATCAACATGCCGGTAAATCTAACTCGTAAGCCACCTCTCCAACTCGCCTGATAATCTTGAACGGCCCATAATAGCGTGCCTTGAGTTTCTCCGCGCCCCTCTTCCTAAGAGTGGACTGCCTATAGGGTTGCAACATTGGATACACCATATCTCCAATCTCAAATCATCGCTCAACCCTTCTTTGATCAACATACTGCTTATGCTGATTCTAAGCCTTCTGAATATTCTCATGAAGGGCTCTCATGATATCCTGGTTCTCTTATAATAGATCCCCAACACTAGGCACTCTGCAATCGCTCAACAATAAATCAAGGAAACTAGGCGCATCATATCCATATAAAGCTCTGAAAGGTATCATCTGAATAGTCATATGGTGAGTGGAATTATAACAGTACTCACAAAGATGCAACCACTTCACCCAAGCCTTCTGCTACCTAGAAATGTAGTTCCGTAGGTATCCCTCCACCCATTTGTTGACAATCTCTATCTGCCCATCAGTTTAGGGGTGGTAGCTAGTGCTCGGAGTAAGCTCTGTCCCGCATAGTCTGAATAACTCCTGCCAGAAGTAACCCATGAACCTACTGTTTCTGTCACTAACAATACTTCGAGGTAACCCATGCAATCCGAATACTTCACGAAAGAATAGATCTGCTACTTGTGTAGCTGAATAGGTAGTGGTGATCGGGAAGAAATGTGCATACTTGGTCAACCGATCTACTACCACATAAATGCTGTCTCTCCTTTGAGCTTTCGGGAAGCCCGTAATAAAATCCATAGACAAGCATTCCCACTTCCTCTCAGGAATAGGAAGTGGCTGAAGCAACCCACCAGGGTAAGAATGCTCTTGCTTGTTCTGCTAACAAATAGAGCACTCCCTGACATAATGAAGAACATCAGATTTGAGACCCTTCCAAGTGAATCTCTCCTATACCTGCCTATAGGTCTTAAAGTATTCGGGATGACCAACCATGGGTGAATTGTGGAAAGTCCTCAACACCTTGTTCCTCACATCTGAACATGGGACTAAGAATATTCTCTCTTTGTAAATGATGAGGTCATTCACAAGAGAGTACCTGCTGTCCTGTATTGTCCCATCAATAATGCCAGAAGCCCACGGATTCTTGGCATACTTTGCTATGATCAAGTGTCTCCAATCATTTGGAATCTCTGCCATCGAGCTCAAATGGGGATGGTGAGATAAGGTGTCAACAACAACGTTCTGAGTCCCTTTGACATAGGAGATGTCAAAATCATAAGACTGTAGCTTGTTGACCCATTTTTGTTGACGTTCACTTAGATCCCGCTGTCCAAGGAAATGCCTCAAGCTATTATGATCAGTTTTGACACAAAACTTACTGCCAACTAGGTACTACTTGAACTTGGCCATTGCATGCATGATGGCCAACATTTCCCTGTCCTATATACGGTAGCTCCTCTTAGGACCCCTTAGCTTCCTGCTCTCGAAAGCTATCGGGTGACGATCTTGCATAATCACTCCACCAATACCCTCTGCACAAGCATCACAATGAAGCTCAAAAGGCTTGGTGAAATCCGACAAAGCTAGAACTGGACATGTAGTCATCAACTGTTTGAACTTCTCAAAACACTCCTGTGCCTGAGGTGTCCAAACAAATGCTCCGTTCTTAGTCAAATTTGTAAGTGGCTCAGCATGCCGCGAAAATCTATTGACAAACCAACGGTAGAAGGCGCATAACCCAACAAATCCCCTGAACTGAGTCAAAGTCTCAGGTGTAGGCCAATCAATAATGGCACGAACCTTATCAGGGTCCATGCGAACTCACTATGCGCTGATGATGTGGCCCAAATATAAAAGTTCTGCGATGCCCAATGCACACTTGGACTCCTTGGCATACAAGGACTCCCTGTCAAGTATGCCCAAAATAGTATGTAGGTGAATCATGTGCTCCTCCCAAGATCTACTGTAAACCAAAATGTCATCAAAGAATACCAAAACAAATCTCCTCAATTGAGAGTGGAAGACCCTGTTCATAGTGGACTGAAAAGTAGCTGGAGCGTTGGTTAAGCCAAAGGGCATAACCAAAAAATCATAGTGTCCACAATGACATCTGAATGCAGTCTTCTCAACATCCTGCTCTCTAACTTTGATTTGGTGGTATCCTGTTCTCAAGTCTATTTTGGAGAAGTAACAAGCTCCATGAAGCTCATCTATCAACTCATCGATGCGAGGAATGGGATACCTATTCTTAATTGTCCTCTTGTTCAACATTCGGTAATCAATGCACATCCTGAGTGTACCATCTTTCTTCTTCACCAAAACCACTGATGAAGCGGAAGGAGACTTACTCGGCCTTATATGTCCCATAGCAAGCAGTTCCTTGATGGTTTTCTCAATCTCATCCTTCAAACGCTTTGGGTGCCGGTAAGGTGTAATCATAATGGGCTTGGTGCCCTCTTCCAACTCAATGATGTGCTTTATGCCTCTATTAGGAGGTCTACCATGTGGTATGTCACTGAACACCTTTGTATGCTTAACTCTAAGCTCCTGAACATTTGAGCTCCTGAACATCTGGATGATAGGGTGTTTTGTGCTGCTCCTCATACAAAGGCATCAACTTACACTCTGCTGCCCACTCTGCCATGTCATGTCTAATAAGTCTCTCCATTCTCCTGAGAGTGATTACCTTCAAGTTGCTGTCCTTAATGGCCTTAAGTACATGATTAGTCCTGTCAACCTTGAATTTCATTTCCATTTCTCTAAGGTTGAGAGTAAATTCTTCAATTGTATGAAGCCACTTCATGCTAAGGACCACATTGATGCCTCCCATATTAACCACATAAAAATTTGCTTTAAACTCATAGTTATTGAGTTTCATAGTTAGTCGTACATGGGGAATGAATAGCCAACCATCAACAACATGGTGGAGGATTCCCAATTAGTGGATCCGCCAGGTGGGCCCAAGTGGGCAAAGCACCCAATCTCTCGGGGATCTGGAAACAAGAGATAAAAATCCGTTCGATCACAAACTGTTGTTGAATAGGTACAGTTTAGCGCAGCTTCGGCGGTCAATAGTTAGAGTGATTACACCAGAAGCGAAGGAAGAAGGGGTACGTGCAAATCGGCCAGGGCACTAGAACTAGTTAGAGGGTCCTCGACCCAAGACCCAATATAGAGATCCAGAATCATTCTCTCACATTTAAGAGTGTAACCATCAACAACTTTTACCCTTATCCCTTCAAACTCCCGAGTTTGAATTCCACGCTTCCACCAACCGTGCATCTATGAAATTGTGAGTTGCACCTGTATCAAACAAAGAAATAACTCTTTGGCCAGCCAAGAGTCCACACAACCTAAAGGAGCCTTCCCTTTGCATGCTAGACATATGAGCTTCCTGTAGCTCCATTTCTCCTTCATTTTCAACTTCAATTTCCAAGTTTTCAATTCTTGAATCCTCTTGATCAGGTTGCTGGTCTGTTATATCAGTCATGTTTTCACCCTCATAAAACCACTCCATATGCCTATTTTGACCCTTAGGCTTAAGAGAACAATCATGGTTTAGATCATAAGGACCCTTGCAATAAAAACATAGCTTCCTCCTATGCAAATCATTAATTGTTTCCCTATCCAAAGGGGCTGAAAATTTCTTCTTTTGATCAACATTTTCTGATTTCTTTGGATCTAATTTGTTGTCATTATAGGATGAAGATGGTTTTGAGTTGAACTTACTACGTGGAGCTGTAAGTTCCATGCTACGAGCTTTCCTTATAGCTTCTTGCAATGTAGGGGGATCAAAAGCCTTGATCCAATCCTTCATAGCCTCATAAAGACCCTCTACAAATAATATGACTAGCCTCTTCTCTAAGATACCTGTAACCATGACCAAAAGCTTTTGAAATTCACCAATGTAAAATTCCAAAATGCCCATTTGTTTCAGCAGAGCTAGATCTTTGAAGTAGAACTCTGGATCTCTTTTGTCAAAACGCTCAACTAACCTGTCAATGAACTCCTGATATGAATTGATACGGTCATGCTGCAAGGTAACCATCCCATGGTGCCACTAGTCATGGGCTACCCCATCCAAATGCAAAGCTGCGAATTTAATGGCGTCTTCTTCTGCCATAGGACGTAGGGTCAAGAAAGTGTCCAACTTGCTAACCCAAGCGTGGTTGTAACCCTTCCGCTGCCATCAAAAGTGGAGAGTGTGAGCTTGTTGGTTGCATATCTAAGATCATTGTTTTTATTCTTTGGTCTCTTGTCAGTCCTGTTCCTGTTGTGTCTCTTTTCTGACTCATGAACCTATCAAAGTTAAGATGATCCTTAACTCTCTGTGGTAATGCTTCTCACACATCATGCAGTGTCATCATGTTATCTGCAAAGACCACATCACCTTCCTCCTCATCCACATTCCCCTCTTCAGGTTCATTTCTCACAAATGTAGGGCGTGTAGGCCTGTCATAGGTGTGTGCGGGTGTTACTCTCATCCGTAGGGCTCCATCAACACTACCATCCTCCTCTTGGCCCTGATTTAGTCTTCTAGGAATGGTCATACGCTGAACAATTGTACTAAGCTGCTGCAACGCATTTGCTACCTCTTCCTGCCCAACTACAAGACCCCTTAGAATGTCTTTGGCTTCTCTGTCCTCATTGTTACCATGGTTTTTGGGCGGCTCACCATCATCCCTATCTCCCATGATTTCAAATGGTGTCTCCTCGAATTGGAATTCTAATGGTATCCCCTCAAATTGGTTTCTTCGTAATCCAAGTCTCCTGCGTGAGTAATACTTGTGAGGTCCAACCTGATGCGGCCGCATAAGAACTTCTAACCCTCAAGGATGGCAGGATCAGAGCTTTGATACCACTATGAAGAATTCTGCTGGTTCTAACACTGCTTGTAGATGCTAAATGCACTGTTTTGTGTTGTTGCTTGCGTTTTAACGAAGTTTTGATAATTAAATAAGAAAGTTGCCAGGCAAGATTTAACAAGAAATAACTTGTAATGAGCCTAACTCAATCTGACCTCAATTTCTTCAATTTTCTGCCTTTGTAATTTCATCAAACAGTTGGTGTGCAATGTTCTTTGTTTGCTGATTTGAAGTTTTAGTTTGGTGTTGTTGCTTGAAATGAATGCTAAGATGATTTGAAAGCTTAAAAATACTTTTACAATGTCTAAGCAAGAATCTAAATGCAATGCAATATTCTTTTTGGATTTTCAAATGCAAATAGATGAAACTACATGAAGTAAAATGCATCTACAACCAATTGGCATTTTGACAAACAATTGGCATGCATACTAATTGACTAATCATAGTGACATAAGACTTGCTCATTTACAACAATATGAAACTGGCAATTTATATCTCCTTATTGCAATATAATTGTCTAATACAATGCTCATTAAAAAGCCAAGACTCTTGGCAATTACAATCGATCTCTCCAATTTGTGGAATGCTGGTAATAACATACACCTACAGCAGCAAATGCAAAACTAATCTATATGCAATGATTGATGCCAATTAATTGAGAGGAACCTGGCCAAGGTAGTGCTCCTGTTTGTAGATGAAGAAGCAATGAATATCTTATTGAAATAATCTCTTAGAAGCCCAAGTCGAAGGACTCCAAGCTGCCGCCCCTGTTACTGATATAGATGCAAAAATAAAATAATATCCAGCTCTTCTCAATCTCCAATCACTCCAAATTGAGTCGCCTAGACCTCAAGAACCAAGCGCCCTCAACTCCAAGCACTATCGAACCAAAATGAGTCCTCCTTATGCAAAATCGTGGCTTTTATGCAGACTAATATTGACTGTAATAATTATATTAGAAATTCTGGAAATGATGAATGTTGCAAGTCGATCCCTTGTATAGCTAAAATGATGAAGACTTTGATCACCAAAAATATCTCCAATAATGCTCCAATCGAACTTATGCAAAATTGGCCCTTGGTCACTAATTTTGCCTAGATGAGATGACTGATGTATCACCTCCTCAATTGCAACCCTTCAGAAGATATTTCACCTCTTCAGTTATGCCAATCTAAGGGAGTTTTCGTTCCCAAAGACCAAGTTGATATACTGCAGAAACCCTTGACTCCACAAGATGCTCATCAAATGCAAATGTCAATAACTGGATGATGAGAAGCAAGCCAACACGATCTATTTATTCTTTTTTCCCTCAAGGGGTCGGCCCCTTCTAGAAGCTTTGAAATAAACAATATAATATTATATTATATTTACACTTTATTATAATATAAAAATATAACTCATAAAGTGTAAATATAAAATATAACACAATATGTTATCCAACAGTATGTTTTCTAACACAATGTGTTATCCAACATCCAAGATATCCAAAGAAATAATTATCCAAGCATCTAATGAACCAACCAACACCTGGGTAATTGCCGAGAGGACCCTTTATCCATGCCCTATTAGCCTACAAGGGCCGCTGTGAAATATGCTAACCAATTTTTTGCCACAATATTTACACAATCACCAACACTACACCAACTTGATTAGCGTTAGCTCCAAACCCAAACTCTATCAAAACAACTCTAACCAAGAATGCGCCCTAAAACCACTTAAGGAAGAGGGGCGGGCATATGGTCAGAGGACCCCTAGGATCTAAAACTTGATACAAAAATTGAATACAACTGGGAACTAGATAAACTCAACGCCAAGAATGTGCACTCAAGATCCCTTTGAAGGCGAGGTGCTAACATATGGCGGAGTACTTATTACAAAATTGGAAAGAACTTAGGTGGATAACCAGCCATAGAATTTTTAAACTAACTAATTCATCCCTGCGGTGGGCATCCACTCATGAGTGGGAATTCACCACTTGACAGTGGGTACAAGAGAGATTAACATTCATTCTCCACACTGGCGGTAAACCATCTAGGGGTACTTAATGTGAAATTTTAACAAGTAATTGCAGCAATAACAATGGTTGGATTAGTACTACTAAATCTCAACCTTGCAATCAAGGAATCTGCAAATTACAAGTATTACAATGATAGAGAATAATGCTAAGATGTAAAGAATGAATGCTTTACAATGTTTTTCCCTCAAATGATGAAGTAAAGGCCAAAAACAGAAAACTAATGCAATCTGATATAAAAATCTGAGTTTTGGAAATTCTGATCAGCAAATAGGAAACACCATAAAATGCTCATAACTTCATCAAATTACCTCTGATTTGAATGAAATCAAATGCAATGGTCAATTGGAGGATGGGCGCCCAAACCAAGATGAAGAAACAGTCACAAAAGACTAGCATTAATTTATTGGCTTGAAATCCAATGCTCCTTGAATGGTACGGCCCCAAGCTAGGGCGATTTTCCAATATAAAATCAAAGACTTGGAAATAAATTCCAATCTCTTGTGGAAGGGGTCACCTTGGGTCTAGAACCACTTTGCAAACATACCCAAAATGATATTTAATTTGCTCAAAAAGTTGTTAACAAAAAACACTTTCAGCTATAGTAATATCAGCAACACCAAAACTGAGAAAAACTCCAAAATCTTCAACAATTGAGCTCCATCTGCTAGTTTGAATGAGAAGCAGCAATAAAAACCAATTAGGTGTTGTCTCTCAAACACGAAATTGATTGGAATCTAGGAGGTAAGCATCCCTCGAAGAAATAATCACAATGTCATTTCGACAGCATAATTTTAGCAATTAACCATGGATACCAAATGCTGGAGCAATGCTACATTTTTAAAGAGAAAGAGATGACTTCAAATTTCCCTCATGGTACGCCAAAAGTCACATTTGAGACCTTTCAAACTTCCAAAGTTATTAATTCCTTCTCAAAAAGGCGTCCAACTTCATGGCAATTTAAACTTCATTAAATATTTAATTTTTCCTTTATGAGGGCGCCCCCCTTCAAGTCCACCTTTTAAACATAACTTGAGGTTATCTTCCTAGGCCAAGGGGTCAACAAGGAAACATAACATTAATTTCCTTTTATTAAATAATTGCCAACAAATACTGCATTTTGAAAGCTGCACCAAAATTACCAACTGCCCCAACAATAATAGAAACATACTGAAGCACTGCCAACAGGACCACTGCCAAAAATAGTATTTACTATAAATAGTAAACACCCAGAAATGCCTCAAATCTCCAAGCAAGGAAACCCTAATTTTACCTCAACGAGCCTACGGGCCTCCGGAATAGGCTGATAAGCAACTGAGCTGATCACTGATGAGAAGGGGACATTACACGCTGATAGGCTAATCATGCTGATATATGAATGTCTAATTGGAAGGGGACATTACATAACTGGAAATATAGAATTGCTGCAACGATTTTTATTTAGCATGAGATGTAAATAGATTTGTCAATACAAGATAGAAACATAGCATAAAACAAGGTTGCATACTCGAATATGCCAACAAACCCTTATTTGAGAAATCTGGAAATCACAACCAGCAATGAGAAATTTGATGAAATAAGCCGATCTGCTCCAGATGAGGGTTTCTCCACCTTGGAATGAGTGCCAAGTGATAGTACTAGACTAGCCGTCCCAATTGGTGTTGATCAAGGCCAAGAAAGAGAGGCGTTTCAGCCTCTAGTTCCTACGCCCCAACTAGAAACCCCATGCATGCCTGTGGTGAAAGGTACAGCCAACAATAGAAATTGTACGACTTGTTTATTGATGTAGAAAGTGTTGTACCCAAAACCAAAATTTTTGTTTCATCAAGGCATTTTGTTTAAAAGTCTAAATCTTGCTAAAATGTTGTAGAATACAGTCTTGGGCAATATCAAGCATGGAGTTTTTGTCAATATTTTGTCAGTCAAAGTCAGTTTTATTGATCAAAACCTAAAGCAGAGAATCAAAATAGAGCTTTTCACGATGGAGGAGCATCTCACGACAGCATTTCATGTTGCATACGGTCATTCCAGTGGTCAAAACAGAGTTTTCAGTGATCAAATCATGAAGATTTCTCAGGAAAAGGCCAAAAAGTGCAAGTATAGCCCAGGGGCGCCCAACTTTTTGAAGGTTAAGATTTTGCTAAAAGTGTTCAAGCATCCAGTCAATCTCTTCAGAATCAGTCTGGCTATCCGTCGAGCTACCCGGCGAAGCTTTCCGAGACTCACAGCTCCGGCAAACAGCAACAGAAGTTGAAATCCCTAAATTTCCAGATGTGAGAAATTTGTCTTTTTCAGGCAAAAGCGCGCCTCTAACCTGAGGGCGCCCATCTTAAAGAAGGGGTAAATTCTGGTATTTTCGATGGCGAATACAGTCAATTTGTTCTCGACTACTCTGCTTATCCGACGAGATATCAAACGTAGTCATCCGAGTTTCAGAATTCCGGTGGCAGTCATCCAAAGATCAGCTTAAAATGGAGTTTTCACGTTTCTGAGCTTCTCCGTTTGTTCCCAGTGCAAGTACAGGCTAGGGGCGCTGGTTTAAAGGACCCTCCAGATGGTGAAATTTGCAGACAGAGTCTTCATGACATCAGTAATACTCTAGCCTAGCTCCGCAATGCATCATTCAGCTTGTCGATCCGACGTTCCGGGTGGTCGTGGTGGAGATTCTATTAAGCACGTAATTTCACGGGCGGACCAACAAATGGTTTTTAGTGTATTTCCACAGTCCAGAGGCACCTAGCCTTTAGGCCTGTCAGATGAGCCCGTTCACGTTCGAAGTCTTCATGACTATTGAGGGTTATCATTTTATCTTTCCAACGAGCACAGCCGTCGGCCTTTGGGATTTGGCAGCCGCTCGTGCGTGTGAGGTCTTTGGTGTAATACTGCAAAGTGAGGACATCCAGAAAATGGCTAAGTCTGGGAGCGGTAATCTTAAATAAAATACGCACTGGAGTTTTTGAGGTCTTAGAAACAGTTTTCTTGCCTCGTCACCTCCAGAGACTTCTCTTATAGGCCCTTCTGGCTGTCCGTTAAAACAAATAGTGCCTGAATTGGGACATCCCAGTTCCAGTTATCAGCAGTCAAAGTAGGGTACTTGGACGAAAGTTCATCTTTCGTCAAAATGACATCAGTGCAACTAAGAGCCAGGGGCGCTTTTACTTTTGAGGCCCTTAACGCAGCTTTCAGGTGTCGTGTGTATAGTCGTTGGATGCAGAATATCTCCAGTCATGCAGTGAGTTTCGTTTCCTGTCAGCAGGGTTCTCCGTTTGCCGTCAGTAGCCGTTTGAAGTGTCAGATGGCAGTTTAGGAAAATGGTTGTCTGGAACCCGTAAAGCAATTTAATCAGGGGCGCCTAATTTTTCAAGGCGTTAAACGATGGATTTTGCAGTAGTGTCTCCCAGTAGACATTTCTTCCTTGTTCAGCAGGCTTTCCGATGAATATCTCAGTTCAGTCTCAGCATCTTCTGGTCACCCGGAAATCAGTGTCGCAGTTGGCCAGTTGTAACTTTGTCGTCAGCTATAAAATAGGAAGTTAGTAAAAAGTGAAATAACTTGAGCAAATGGATGCCTATGAGCTCAAGAGTTGACTTTTCGGAATCGGTAAAGCTCAACGATGAATCTCAAAGCTTCAACAAAATTGTCAACTGAAGTTCAAAATTTGCATAAAATGGCGATTTTCTATTTTTGGCGCTCTTGCATGATAATAAATATTTTATTATTATTTGAACTTCCAGTCAGTGGCAGTTCAACTGAAAGGCAACCAATCAGAAGGCTTCTATTTTCAGCTGAGGTTTTAAATCTTGCAGTTGTCAGATTGATGCGAATTTCATCTTCTTTAAGCATGGCACCATCTTCATTTATTATTCACAAAGCTAAAGAGAAATTCGTTTTTCTTAAGAGAAATTTATATTTTTCAATCAAAATTCTTTTTTCTTCAAAGCAAAGGCGTATTTTTGAGCAAAATTCGTTTTCCTTCATTCACAAGGCGTATTTTCAAGAGAAATTCGTATTTCTCAAGCAAGGGCGAATTTTAGCAAACCAAAGGCAAATTCTTCATCAACAATCATTGGCGAAGATATCAAAACATCTTTTTGTAGGTTAAAGTTCACAGTTCTCAGCAATTTGAAGAATTCAAGGGCGATTTTCATTGAAGAAGAGCATACAAAAAACGTCTTTTTCCTCCTTGATTCTCAAATTTCTCTCAGTATACAATTCGCATGTTCTTGAAATTGGCAAATTTGACAAGTCTCAACATCTGGATCATTTTCATATAGCTTCCTCGAATTAAAATCGTGCGTTTGATTTTTTTAGGAATTTTTAACTTCAGAACATTCGTTCTTGAGTTTCTAATTTTCTCAACTGAAAATTCCTTGCATGGTCGAGTAGAAGTCAAATTTTCGCAAATCTGACATTCTGGGTTGTCTTAGAATCTTCTTCTGGACAAAACCCATATCTCAGATTTTCGCCGAAAATAATTCTTCAAAAGGCTATTTTTAGTTTTCCAAAAAAGTTGTCAGAATATAGCCGTGTGCACAGTCAATAGGCGAGTTTTTCAGAGTACAGTACACACAGACTGAATTCAAGACCAAATCGGTCTTAATCCATGATTTCGTTAGAAAAGCTGAGACTGATTTGTATCAAGCCGCAGAAGAGATAATAGCCATCACTTCAATTACGGAGCCGCCAAAGTTACCAGTCAGTGAAATGCTAGTTTGAGTATGCAAAGATTGTCAAGATTACTCAAGTTGTTGACATTCAGATACTGATGCAGTTGACAGCCTCGTTGAGGGGTTGATTGTTCGAGATCGCACTCAGTAGACTTCAATTCCCACCTCTCATGATAGACATTATACACAGGAGTTAACTTGGCGTTACCCTTTCAAGTTAACTGGCTGTCTCACCTCATGCATATCTATTCTGAGATTGACCTTGTTTACTTGGAGTTTCATTTAGGGTTTTTCGTTAACTGATGGTAGTCTTCCAGTTAACTTGTTTTCAATAAGGACGTGCATGCTCGCACACTTGTCCATTTTTAGATTAGATGTTGGTTAACGAGGGTAGTTTCCCAGTTAACTATATAGTTTACTTAATTAGGGTTTAGCATTGCATTGCAAATCTGTAGATGACACAAGGTGATTTTAGGGTTCCCTACACCTTGATGTATATAAATAAGAGCTTATGCTCATTTTAAATAACTTTTCTTTGGAGAGAAATATATGCTGCGCCTACTTTGCCCTCAATATTGCTCTTTTGGTATTTGTTCATGTGTCTTACTATTACGATTAAGTGTTATGCCACATAGGGTTTCATGCAATTGTAATGGTGGATTCTTTCTGTCTTGTGAATCTTTTATCATTTCAATCAAGTGTTATGCCACATAGGGTTTCGTGAGATTGTGATGATAAATCTGTTTTGTGAAGTCTTTACTACTTTGATCAAGTGTTATGCCACATAGGGTTTCATAAGATTGGCATGGTAAATTCTTCCCATAGTTTAGATAAATCTGTTTGAACATCTTTACCATTGAGGTCAATTGTTATGCCACATAGGGTTTCAAGAGATTGAGATGATAAATCTGTTTTATGTCTATTTTCCATTGTGATCAATCGTTATGCCACATAGGGTTTCCAGAAATTACGGTGATAAATCTGTTTTGTGAAGACTTTACTATTTCGATCAAGTGTTATGCCACACAGGGTTCCATAAGATTGTCTTGGTAAATTCTTAAATCTGTTTTGTGCCCAATAAACTTGTCTAGATTGAGCTGATAGATGCGCCACCTTGCCTTCAAGTAGAGAATCTAAACACGTTTATCGTCTATAATCATCCCTGCTCCATTTCCTCATGCTCTGTTTTCTTGAGGAAACTGGATAGATTTAAAGTAGTTAGCTTAGTTGTAGTTAATGATCTGCGAAACCAGAAAATCCTTAGCTGCAACGTTCTTGGTTTTCTTAACCTTGTGCCTCTTCTAGCTGAGAACAAAAAGATAGGACTTAGATTACTTTTCTTTTTCATGCATTCCAGCACAATGAGGGAGCTTCCCCTCCTAATTTGAAGAGCACTCATTGCGTAGTGTACATAGCTGTCCGTACAAACCTGCACTCCAGAGGTGTTAGATTTTACGCCAACAGAAAGCTGATGAAAATGGCCGCCTCCACTAGTAAGCCCCTTTCCTTATTGAAAATTGTAAATAAACTCAAAGGTAGATCTCCTGCAAGCACAAATGGACTCCAGAATGAAGCCCTCTTTGTAGCAATGATTTAGCTAGTCTTTCACAGCTTCAAGATTGTAGAACACTAAAGAATTGCCGCTCTCCAATGGTGAAAAATTGCTGAAACCCTTGTCTCAGGCACAAAATTCAATGAAGCCAAAGCAAACAATGTCAAATGATCAATGATAATGAGGTCGACTTGTCTTGGCTTCTTATATTCTCCTCAAAAAGGCATGACTTCCCAAAAACTCTTTAATACATTTAAAATGTATTTAAGATACTTTATACTCTTATTAAATAATTTATCTCACTTGAGTGTACCTTTTTGATTTAAATATTTAAATCTCACCTTATTAAATTTAAGTGGCTCATTTTTATAAAGTTAAAATATAACTTTGTAATATCCCTTTTTATAATTAGATATAACTTAACCACTTAAATATTAATATCTCCCTCAATATTCAGTATTTTGACGTGTCGTTTGAAGCTGGGGTCAACACTGTATAACCCCCATGTGTCCAGGAAACCCTGACTAAAAATAGCATCACTGCCAGATTGACTTACTATAAATAGTAAGTCCCTCAAACTAACCCAAACACTAATCTGCAAAGGCTTGGAACTGAACCAAATACTGAATTGAAGAAATGGAGTGACAACGACCTCCATTAACTACCACTAAGACCCTCTATCCAAACATATTAGCCTACGAGGGTCCAAGTAATAGGCTAACCCATCTGCAACTGATACTGACTAGAGTGGGGACATTACAGCCTCAACTCAAGCTCTTCTTTTATAATTAAAATGCTTTTTGGAGTGAGGCCGTCTCCTTCATCTAATTGCCTTTTGTATTAGGATCTTTCAAGCAATATATAATCTGAAGTCTAGGTTCATGGAGAAATTATTTGATATGATTTAGAAACTTTATGCTTAAGTTATTAAGGTTCCTAGGTTCATCATATAAAACTGCTTGCCTCAGCTGAGAAACTACATAATAGACTGGTTAGAAAAATTATTGAAATTGAAAAGAGCACCAATATTAATAGAGAAGATGGGATCAAGCTTAATGGTGCATGGAAGCCTATTATTGCCACTTTAAACAAAAAAACATAAATAAGATAAATTCTTGTCAAACATTTGTTTCCATTTTTCATAATAATAAGCCAACTTGAAACTTAATTATGTTATAATAAGCTGACCCTATCTAACATGAATAATTTATCCCACTATTAAGAAAATTGTTCTGAATCATTCTTGTTCACCTTTGATAATGGGTCGAGAAGTTACAATCTGAAGTGTTAAATTGATAAATTCTTAACACTTTCTATCTCATAATTCTATTTAACCATACATGCGTAAGTTTCTCGCTGTTATAATTTATTTATACAAAGCTATGTTTAATTTGCTTTCTGAAAGTGTTTGCACAGATATCTCATTTCTTTGATTTTGATTAATAATATTATTTAGTGATAAATATTGTTTTAGACTAGAAAAAATCTTCAATATTGTTTTAACTATTTAGTGCCATCATTTCATATTACCTAAAATGTAAGGCTTATCTATAATTTATCATTTTTAATTTGATATGGAACTGATTTTGTTTTCAGTTAATAGAGACATTGATAAAAAATTCTGGGGATAATATCCATTTGCAAGTAGTCGAGAGAGGAATTCTAAATGAAATGGTGAAGATAGTGAAGAAAAAGGTATTCCTAGTTTTCTTTTCCTCGCAATTTTACCGGAAGACCTAGTATTTTATTGTGATTAATTGATTTCTAAATTGATTATTTGTTTGTGTAGCCGGATAAGGAGACACAAGAAAAAATATTGGTCCTTCTAAATGAATGGAAAGAATCCTTTGGGGGACCACGAGGAAAATTTCCACAATATTACGAGGCATACCAAGAATTAGTCGTACGTATGATATTTTGCCAAATGTTAAAAATCTTCTTTACTCTTGGATCACAAAAAATATAAATAAATTTATTTTTACATTCTTCTTTGTCATCGGGACAGCAAAAGTTTCTTTTTAATTTGCAAAAATGGGCTTCTATTCATTTCCTGATTTTTTGGTTCTCATATATTAAACACTAATATTAGAACTTGCATTTATTAAACCTTAACAAGGCAATGCACAATCTTGTTAGTATGAAAATATTCCCACAATATTTTGACGTATACCAAAACATAGTCATAAATCCAATCTCATTCCAAAGTTATTTAGAAGTCTATTTATCTTTGTGTTACAAAAAGATACATGCATTCATTTTTACAATTCTTCTTTGTGATTAAAACTACAAAACAGCTTCTTTATATTAAAAAATTATAGTATCTTACTATCTTCTCATTTCCTTGCTTTTTTGCTTTATGTGTCACAAATACTAATTTTAGAACTTGCATTCTTGAACCTTAACATGGTAATGGTCAATCTTGCTAGCATACAAGGGTAAGTTTTAGCCTCTAAAGAAAAGGTGGTTAGCGGAAGGGATTATCCATAAGTAGGTGCATACTTTTTTTGTGCCTTGGGCATATTAATAATTAAACAACTAGGCAATTCAATGATTTTTAATACAAGTTCCACCTAGCTAAGTACAAGAAACCATCTCGTACCATTTAAAATAAAAACATAATGGACAAATGAATACTAGAGTACTACTGGCTAGACTTACCCTATACAATAGCACAATTAGATAGATGCAAAAACACTAAGCAGCTGGATTTGAGATTTCTAGAACATTAAGCAATAGGGTGGTCATTTGTGCCCACGTTAGATCCAAATCAATTTAATCATGTAATTCTAACTAAAGTATCTGATGCCAAGAATATATATTGCTTAATTAAAGGAAATAATCTCTTAGAAGCTTGCTTGGTACTAAAGATTCAATAGCCATAACCATCATACCATCCACAGAACAATTGTTGCATGTTTTCTCTGTAGGCACAAGTTTTCCTTAGTGATAAAGATGAAATGTATGTGTTGATTACAGCTACAAGAAAAATATGATAAAACTTACATGATGCTCAGCAAAAAGATAATCGACATGTCATGATGCTTTCTAGAAAACTTGAGGATTTAGTTTCTCGAATAGTAGAATGGTGTTTTGAGAACAAAACACTGAAATTTAATAACTAGTATAATAAAATATAAGAGAAGTGATTAAGCTTTGGAGCTGCAAAAGGAAATATAAGGAGAACATGGACAAAAGTGCCTGTTAAAGATGTGAAGAATTTTGGTATTCAAGTTTTTTTAAAGAATTGTAGTACAGTATAATCAACATGATAATATAAACACTATAACAACACAACTACACATGTAAAAAAACTATCAACATTCATATCAGCAAGATGAATTCATAGACAAATAACATAGATTTATGACATTTATGACACAGACAATGTAATTAAGGAGAAAAATAAGAGATGTCTCTGAAAGGATGTTAGCAGATGAACAAATTGATTGAGAGCATGTTGGGTATGTGGGTTGGAAACAATCGTACAAACATCTTGGAGAAAACTACCTAACACAATAAATATTTTGTCATATGCATAGTACATACATAACCACTAGTTTCATTTCCACACACAACAACGTATTATAATTATATATCAACTAATGCCATACTAACAAATGTCCTATGTCATTGTCATGTCCCCGAAATTGCAACACTAAGATTTATAGCATTTAAAAAAAAGCATGTAAATAAATATAATACATATTAAAAATATAAAAAGAAATAATAGCGATTTAATGCCATTATAATCATAATTATCATAAGATAATATTATGATTATAATCCAAATATAAATATAAATATAAATATTATTATAATATGCATATACATTAAAATACATATTTACAATTTAACATTATTATTATAATATAATAATGTATACAAAAATAAATATATAAATATAAAGAAACTAAAATAAATATCAAAATACATATATAATAATATATGAAATACAAATCTGAATATCACTACAAATATGATAATACAATTATAACCATATAAACTAATATAGAAAAATAAATATAATAAAATACACAAATATGAACTATAGAATAAACAAAATAACAAATAAGTAAACAACATATGTAATTAAATCTGATTTTAAAATAATAAGAATCGTATCCTAAACTACCATCATCTAAGCTAAAAAAAGCATCAATCCTCCTTAAGCTGCCAATAGGCTGTAAAGTATGTAATGGTTGGCATTGAAAGATCAACGGTCATGCAAAGAAAGATGAAAGATCCACGTCCCTTCCTCAATAGAGGCGACTGTTGGGCAGAACAAGCAATATAAAAGAAGACAGAGACTTCGATCATTGGGGGGGGGGGCATTCAGAATTTTCACTTCCTTTTATAAGTTGGCTGCACCAACTTGGAATAGCACCAATTTCACATTCTCTTTATTTTCAAACACTAAATATAGATGTCGAACTTTCCCATGATCGGCTTATCTTTACAAAGGAAAATTAGGAGTTAGTGCTATTCCTAGAAGGAGACAAAATATGAAAAGTCAATGTATACGTGACAAATCAAACCCAAAATATGAATTAAAAATTTAAAAGAGAAGGCACAAGTCACTAAAACAGATCGTCACTTCATAAGCTAATTAGGAAGTAAGTTATCAACAATCGCTGGCAAAAAGGGGGAAATGACGTCTACAGCAGCAGGGGATAAAATCATAGGAAAGAAGTAAAATATGGGATAGAAAACGGGAGCAGAAATAGAAGATAATCTCTGAGCATATAAAGAGATCAGATTAAGTCTAAGAATGCAGACATACATATTTGCATAGCATCGAACTATTAACAAAAAGGTAATGTCTTCTAATATAAATCGAATGGAAGAATAAAAAGGAATATATGCTAGTACCACCGTGGCTGAAGAAAGGAAGGAATAGAATAAATTAAAATAAAGGGGTAAGACTTTGATAAGGTCATTACTTATATATTTCTGAATAGAGAGAAGAATAGGTGGGGTGGAAGGGAATAGGTTACTATATATGATCAGAGACATATAAAGTAACAAATGATAATATATCTGATCAGATATATGTAAAGTAATATATGATAATATATCTGATCAGATATGTGTAAAGTAATATATGATAATATATATGATACAATGATATATAAAGTGATATATAATAGTTTTATATATTATATATATAGAGTAACACATATGATATATTGTAATGTCCCTTACCTAGCTTTGCTCTTGTATTTGCTTGTTTGCCCTAGAATTCGATTGTTGATTAGGTCTAGGGTTTCTTCTATCCAAAAGGAATGTGTTTCTCTAATGAAATAATCCTAGATTGAAATCTGCATTCACCAATTTAAAAACATTTCCACATACACATATCTGTTAGCAATAATATCTCGATATCCACAATATATTCATAAACATAAATCAATTAATGAAGACATAAGAGGAGTGCCATAGGTGGATCCGCCCTGAAGCCCTCATGTAAACTAAGAGGTTGTCCATCACAATCCTTCTTGCCTAGGGGCTTAGTACCTGCATACTCCACTCATGGCAACACCTTAGAAGACACTCGTCCTATTAGGGGAGAGGAACCATAGAGTCCAAGTGGCCTAAGGCCTACCACCTTCTCTTGCCCAATCCTGTATCTTGGGCCTAAGGGGCAGAGACCTAGGTGGGACCCCCATCTTTCTATAACCCAATCCCTAGTCAAGGGCCCAAGGGGCTGCAAAGCCCAATCCCTTGTCTAGGGCCTAAGGGGCTGAAAGTGGGGTTTTTAGGCAATCCAACTTCACCCATGTTTCGTCGATCCTAATAGGTTTACAAGCACATAGTAGACAATCTTTAAACATCAGATATATTTGCATTCATCCAAGATTTATTTCATGCCTATAATCAAATATATTTTCATTTACCAATGGTTCTTTAAGTTCATCATTTCCTATGATAATTCTCATTATGATAAGATTAAAGGATGTCATTATATCAATAATCAAATTAACAATATCTAGTTCTTATATTCAAAATATGCTAAATATTATTGCTAAGTGAATACATCACCTGAACTGTTGTGTCTTCCCATGATTCTTAATTCCTTAGTCGCCTTCCTTCAATCTTACATTTGATTGATCATAAATATTAATCTATCCATTTTTATATTATGATCATAATTACTTATAAGGCTCAATAATTGCTGCAAGCATCATTATTGTAATGATCGTGTATAAATATATAATTATTTCTAATTAATTTTAATCTTCCAATAATCACTTACTATATATATATATATATCACTTACTATATCTATATATATATATATAAAACTTACTTCCCCAAATATATTCTTGACGATAACACTTAATCAAATAAATCTCCCATAGTTTATTTCATTTCCAATCTGCTGCTTTATGCAGATTTCTAATTGATTCCTTTCCTTATTTCTGATTCTTACATTCAACGTCTTTTTATATCTATGCTAAAGGATACATCTTTTCAAGAGTGATGTCCTTATGAAAAGACACAAACATTTATTTAAACCTTCATTATTATTTTTAAACCACTTTTATTTATTTATTTATTTTATTTTTTCAAACTGCTGTTTTTATAATTAATCCTTTTTTTTCACTAATAATCGCAGCATTACATCTTCAATATATAAATATTATTTCTTAATATTTATTCTTAAACTAGTGGTTTTATATGTATTATAATATTTATGACTATAATTATAATAATATTTTATTAATATTATTTTGTAATATTTTTTTCTTGTGAAATCTCTATTATTATGATATTTATAATGTACTAATATTAATTGTCTCGTTTATTATAATAAATGTATTATAATTATAATATTCTTGATAATAATATTTAGATTGCCATTACATTTTTGATATTTATTTATCTAGTTATTTATATTTCACACTAAAATGTGTTTTGTGATTATGATTTATTTATTGATTTGCATTTTCATGTGTTACAATTTTGGGACATGACATATATGAAGTAATCTATATGGAGTAAATATATATATATATATATATATATCAATGGTTTATATATGATAGGTGATAAAGTATATAAGTGTACGGATTATATGGATATATATAGATGTATAAAATATATATAATGATATATTGATGTATGAGATATTCTATATTGATGTAAGATTGATATAATGTTATCTCATATTCATATATACTTCCCATAGAGAATAAATATTCATAATCCGTATAAGGACAGATTATTACATATATTTATAAAATGATTAATATGCTGAGATGTAAGCCTGCATACCTTATACAAATCAATCATAAAGATTTATAATTTGCATCCTTAGGCCAAACAGCGGGCAAAAGTCTGAAGAGAACCTTATAGAAGTCTACTTGTTAAGCAATTCTGTGTCACGAAATAGTCACTTAGGTAAAAATCGGGATGCCTCCTAGAAGGGGTCATTACAGACATATTCTCCGCCTGCATCTATGACCCTCTGGGACTTAGCATCCTTTTTAACACTCACAAGCTAATTGGAGGGTGAGAAATGGCAACTAGTTTGGCAGATGAAGCTAGAGCAAAGGGAAAGAACTAAAGAAAAAAATGGATAGCAAAAGGCAATGAATTTGTGAGTATGTGGTTGACCAATGTGAAAGAGCATTTAGTTTGGTTTGGTTTGTTGACAATCTTTCACTAGGTAAAAAGTAATAAAATTAAATCAAGGCAAAAGTCTAACAGATATCCATAAGAGATGAGGAACAAGGATACCTAACAATGGTTGTTTTGATTCGTATTCAGAGTTTTCTGTGAAGGCAGAGATTTGTATATGAACTTGCACATTATTTAAACAATGACAGTCGGATCAGACCTATTATAGTTGCAAGTTTAAAACTGCACAGAAACCAATATAATATTGCCCCCTTGTTAAAACCCTGAAGAGTAGGTAATTAGTCAAAATTTGGCATTAGTGCATTTCAGCAAGGTGGAGAACTCTTTTCTCTGTTTGTTTGGACGAACCATGCAGGAGATAGTGATACTTACTTTGAAGAATATGTAGCTGAACATTAATGGCAGATAGAACAGCCGAGCCAGAATCCTGGTTATAGGTGAACTCTTGAATGTTAATGCATGCTGCATCAGTGGGTTTCTGGACAATCCATCATTATAGGGTTTCTCCACTGTACCTCATTTGAGTTATTGAATAGCTCTATCACATCTTACTTAATATAAAGATACCCTGCTTTCTTGTAGTAAACTAAAACCATTTAAGCTTCAAATAAATTAATGCAATCAAAGACTGGTCATGTCTCATGTAGTTTATATTGGTTAATGGTAGTAAATATCATTATACTTATATTTTAGTCAAAGCCCACTTCAAGTTGGGATTATTCAGTGCATTCTGTAAGTGCCATTTTTGGAATGACAAAAGAAAGTTTACTTGTGATTCACTGTTAGGCACATTCATGGATTGTAAGAAACACTTATACTTTGGAGTCCTTTATCTGTGCACTGACACATAAATTAAAACTTTGAATTGTTTTCTCTATTTGTTTTTTCAATATTTGTTGATTCTGAGAAAGGCCTAAGCCTTGACCATTTTGTAGTTGCTAACTTATCTTGAAAATGTTAAATAGTAAGCAACTGTGTAATGTAGAGTATTATTCGCTTTTTAACTTCTTTCAAATTTGTTCTTTTAGCGAAACCTTTGATGAAAACTGAAGAAAATTGAAATCATTCATTGTTCCATGGAAAAGGCTTTTAAAGCATCATTTGTTCACATATGAGATAAAACAAATTATGCTTTCGGTCTTCAATGTATAAGTTGATTATACTTAATTTATAAAGAGAAATGCTTTTCATGCCTAACATAAGTGTTTCTTCTCAATCATCACATATAAAGCTATATGGATAGATTGTATTCCATGAGTATCAGGACTTTTTTCTTTGCACTCTCATTTTATTATAGTATAAATCTGGAAATTAGGGATATCTTTTATAAATATGTCTTTTGATATATGCAAGAGTTATTGTGGCCACTAGATAGATTTGATGATGGCATAATTACAGCGTGCAGGAGTCAAATTTCCACAAAATTTGGATAGTTCTTCTGTGGTATTGGAAAATCAAGACACACAGCCAAGCCCGCTGAATCCTCAATCTTCCACTTCTCCAAATTATAGCAACAAATTTGCTGACGCATCAACAGATTCTAATCTTCCAGGATTGAAGTAAGCACATTTCCATCTGATTCTGTGAATTATGTGTTCATTGCTGTGTATCTAATGGCAATAATATGTAATTTATGTATGTCTAGTGTGGTGACGAAGAAACCTTTTGTATTATGTTTTTAAGTGTTGTGATATGCTTAGTCATTATATATAATTTCGAGTGAAGCTAGTTTGTGATCTATTTTATTATAGAAAGCGTATTGTGAGTCATCATGAATATCAATTAGAGTTTGATCTCTACAGGGATGAACATTGTAATGTCCCTAATTGGGAATGCCCTAACCTTTGCCCTAAATCCTTAATTTCCAAATAACAAATGAGTTAGAGAATACCTTTCACCTGATTGAAACCTTGATTGAAGTCCTGCACATAGGTTAGAACCATTTACCATAATCAAATTGATTAGTAGAATGGAATCACAACAATAATAGCTGGTAGTTTGTCATAACTAGGTATTAATAAACTATTGACCAATCATCAATTCAATCACAAAGTACTCTAACATCCTTGAAGGATTCGATCCACCATGATGGAGGAGTGAGATTGCGAAAGGTGTTGTGGTAGCCAACTCCCCTTCTGCAATGGTCGTCGTACCCCCTTGGCCCTTTGTGGGCTCATCTTGTCCCCCCCAGGTGGCGTACCTAGAAGAGGCCCGCTCGTTGTAATCCTTTGGCAATCTCTATTCCCTCATGATTGATCTCCTTATATTGTTACATCATGATAGGGGAGTGAGGTTACAAAGGGTATCCTAGTGGCTCTACTCTCCTAGGGCCAAAGGCAGCACCCTTTGCAATGAAGGCAAGTACCCCTTTGGCCTCCTTAGGACACTAGGTCCTCCATTATAGAACACATTGGTTCTCCATTATAGGACACTCGGTCCTCCATTATAGAACACATAGGTTCTCCATTATAGAACACTTGGTCCTCCATTATAGAATGCATAGTTCTCCATTATAGGAGGTGGCGTACCTAGGGAGTGCCCCATCATTGTCCCCTTTTGTAATCCCCCTTCTTCTATCATGGTGCAAATGCACACATAGTAATTTAACCAAATTCAGATTTGCAAATAATCATATCAGCAATATCAAATTCAGACTAGCAAATAATCCTATCAGCAATACATAATGGATTATGATTATACTAGCATAGGATATGAATAATGATATGCATGAACCCTTGATCCTACATTATGATTATTGTCCATATTTGAACTAAGTTACCAATTTGTCCCTATAAGAGCCCATATACGGTACGGTACGATTCGGATTCGGGATTCGGGTACGGTACGCTCAAAATTCGACCAGGATTCGAAAATATCACTGCGGATTCGAGCTGAATTCGTCGGTGGACTATGGATTCGACCAGGATACGGCGCGACGAATCCAAGGCGAATCGGCGACATATTTTGACGTCAAAACGCCCAGTCCGCATAATAAAGTGATTTTTAAGCATTTTTTAATTATTTTCTTGACCAAATGTTGACTTCTCAATAATTTAATTTTCATTGCAACCCTAATTTCGGCCTCCAAACACACTAAATAGGTAAAAACAATCTCATTTAACAATTTGTGAATGAAAAACAAGTTTTTTTGCTTCCATTGCTGAACTTTCTCTCTTGCTTGCACAAGCTTGATTAGACTTGAAGGCTGATCGTTGGTTGTTCAAAGTTGATTGTTGTGCTATTCCTAAGCACTTGCAAGTCTCCGTTTGTTGCCAAGAAGATCGTAGAGCAAGATTTGTTCAAAAGAGGTAGGTTTCTTTGAAGTTTTTTTAAATTTTTTTCTTACATTTTTTTAAACAAATGATTCAATGAACTATATTGTTTTGTTTTTATTGTTTTGTTGATTGTTCTCATTCTTTTAAGTTTCTTAGTTTCAAATTTCAATACCAAAATTATTTCAATATGTTGTGCCTTAGGTATTACAATTGCATCCACTTCTAACACCACAGCCCAATCTCGTTTCAAAATAAATACAACCTCTTCCCTTTGGAAATATGTAGAAATGGTTCAACAATGTCCAGGTGGTGGAGTATTTATTTGGATTTGTAGTCATTGCAAAGTTCGATATACGAGCTCATACAGTCGAGTGAAAGCCCACTTGTGTAGGATCTTTGATACTGGCATCAAACCTTGTCCGGGATCTCCAGAAGGTGATGGAAAAGGCCTTCCAGATGACGTAGTGTTGAAATATATTGCTAAGCAAGAAAAAGCAGAGCAAAAAGTTGTTAGTCTTAAAACAAGCCATCCTTTGAGGAAAGGATCTCGATCCATGAAACCCCCTACACCACCTACTTATATTCCACCTACAGAAAGTCATCCATTTATGAACATCCCTCAAGAGCAAACTGTGCCCTCATCAAATAAAAGATCTAAGGGACTGTTGGAAGCTTCATTTCAAAATGAGGCAAGAGAGATTGCTGATCAAGACATAGCAAGATGTGTCTATGCCAATGGATTGGCATTCAATGTTGTTCGTTCACCATATAGGCAAAAAATGGTGAAATCTATTAATGAGGCTCCAAAGGGGTATAAGGGCCCAGGTTTTGAGAAGGTGCGTTGCACCTTATTGGAGAAAGAGGTGAAACATGTAGCAGACTCTTTGAAGCCCATAAGGGATTCATAGATGTAATGTCCCCTTTTCAGTGATCTTGTTTTGCGATGGTTAGCCTATTTCTTGGACCCTTGTGGGCTAGCCAGATTGGTTAGAGGGTCAGTGGTACTTTCTGGAGAGTTTGATCGTTTTGGTTTTCAGAGCTCAGTGACTGGTTCACAGTAGGCGTTGGCATTTCAGGAGTCCACAGCTTCTGACGGCATAGGAATATTCTGAGTTTTGAGCGAGTTATGGAGTTTTAAGTGATTAAGTTAATTATTTAACTTAATGCCTTTTTATTAAAGTCACATCGACTTTAATATATTTTATATCACTTAAAATGTTCAAAAAGGAGATTTAATATTTTAATGACTTAAAATATTAAAAAGTGCGCTCAAGTATTAAGTCTTGACTATTGAAAAGACTTAATAAAATATTAAAAGATTTTAATGATTGAAAAAGGGCGTATTTTCTTGAAATGCGTGCCATTTGGGTATAAAGCATTTCTCTGGCAATAGAAACTCATCTTTGACAATTTCACTTTGCCTTGTGCTATTTCTCCTGTGCATTCTCCTGTGACCAGGGTTTGAACATTTTTTCCTTGAGGAACGATAACTCTTCAGTGTTGAGTGCTTTTGAGGCTGTGAAAGATTAGCTGAATCAGTGCAGTTGAGAACTTCATTCAGAGGTTCTACAGGTTTCATTCAGAGGATTATTATTTGGGTTTTCAGTTCAGAAGAGGGTTTCTTCATCATGAGGCGTCCTCTCCAGCAACTCTTCATGCTTTTATCTCTGTTTCTTCAGTAGTTGACTTGGGCCGTACTTTTGCCTTGGTTTTTGTGCTTCTCTGGAAAAGGCGTGTGAAGGGAATTAGTGAAACGCCTTCTTCTTTGCTCATTTCTGTGCTTCAACATTGGCGTCTACCCCTACCAGAGCATTGTACCTCATTCTGGAGTGGGAGAAGTCAGATCTGGAGATGTGGCGTGCCTATTTGCTTATTCTCACCATTTCCGATTATCAAATGAGCAATTTCTTTAATTAAATAATCTGGAGCTATTCTGGTATGTGTGTCATTTGCATTCTATTTGTCTCAATAAAATAATGCAATCTACACTTCCATTCTGAAGCAAATAGTGTTAATTTTCATTTTATGAGCATTTATGATGTGCGCCCCTTCTCTTCTGTCTATCAAAAATTCTCTAAAAAACTAAATAACACCTAAAGACTTAAGAAAAATTGGGGTTTTAAGTTGAGAGCCAGCAGGGCTCATCACAATAGATCAAAACAGGGGTGACCATTGTTTCTGATGGATGGAAAGATGCAAAAAATCGCCCATTGATCAATGTTATTGCCGTGTCCCCTAAAGGGGCAATATTTTGAGAGCAGTGGATTGTGAGGGACAGGTGAAAGATGGTCCATTTATTGCTAACATCCTTTGCCAAGCTATTGAAGAAGTGGGCCATCAAAATGTTGTGCAAGTTGTAACCGACAATGCCAAAAATTGTAGAGCTGTTGGGTTATTGATTGAGGAGAAGTATCCACACATTTTTTGGACACCTTGTGCTGTCCACTCCCTCAATCTAATGCTACAAAAAATTGGATCCAAATTGAGTGGATCAAACAGGTGTATGCTGAGGGCGAAGACATCCAAATGTTTGTCACCAACCACCATATGACACAAGGAATATTTAGACAATTCTCAAAATTGGAATTGTTGAAGGTAAGTTAATTCTCAATATTTTTAAATTTTTAGTTTTCTTTTAATTTTAAATTTTGATTTTGTTTAAATTACATTTTAATTTTAATTTTGATTTCCAAACAGTTCAGAGACTGTTTTGCCTCCAACACAATTGTGTTGAGACGACTTATAAAGGTTCGTGAGGCACTCACATGGTAATCAGCCCTAATTGGGCCATATGGAAGCAATCTAGCAGTGAAAGGGAAAATAGGGTCAAGCAAAGGATCCTAGATGATTGTTGGTGGGATCGTGTTGAGTACCTGGTCAGTTTCACTGAGCCTATACTGAGCATGATCCGTTACACAGACATGGATAGACCTTGTTTGGGAGAAGTATATGATGGTATCGACTCAATGATTGAGAAGATGAAAACCATCATCAATGCAAAAGAGGAAGATCCTGATGAAAAGTTCTTCAAAGAGCTACAGGAAATCATGGTTGATAGATGGGACAAAATGACCACTCCATTGCATCTTCTTGCTTTTGCATTGAGTACCAAATATTATAGTCTTGAGATTCTTTCTGCTTCATCAAGAGTTGCTCCATATAGGGATGTTGAAGTGGCTCAAGGGTACAAGGCAGCACTTCAGAGACTCTTCACTAATCATGACCGACGTGATCGAGTGAGGGCTGAGTTCATGGCTTTTGCATGCTCCGGTAGTGTTGATCAGAATCTTGATGCTCTTCGAGACAAGTTCAGGGTGGATGCTCATAGTTGGTGGTACTTCTTTGGGCAAGAATACATGCACCTCCAACCAATTGCAATAAAAATCTTATCCCAAGTAAGTTTTATATTTTGTAATTTTAATTTTAATTTATAATTTTATATTAATTAATAATTTTGTTTAGTTAAATTTTGTAACTCTTAACTATTTAATTTGGTCTTAATAGGTTGCTAGTTCATCTTCTTCTGAGAGGAATTGGAGCACATACTCCTTCATCCACTCAATAAAACGCAATAGGCTGCATTCAAAAAAGGCAGAGGACTTGGTGTATGTGCATTCAAACTTGCACCTCCTTACACACAAGCAAAGTTCCTACAAAAAAGGAGACACAAGGAGGTGGGATATTGAGCTAGAGCAGCTTGACTTGGATGCTTCCACAAGTCACTTAGCTGCACTTGATGTTGATTATGATTATGAGCCTGAAGCAGCTACTGATCATGAGAGTGGTAGTGTCAGTGCTACTGCTACTGCTAGTGGGAGTGCTTGTGCGAGTGCCATGAATGCTATTTGTAGTTCTACACAAAATGTAGCATCTAATAATGCTAGTTTGTTTGATGACCCATATGATTCAAATTGATCAATGATCAATAATGGCTGATTGTAAACGTTTGAAATTTTATGTTTGAACTTAAATTTATAATTTTATATCATGACATTCGAGTAATCACTAATATTTTAATATTTGACTTAGTGACTATGAAAGTGGTGATGTATTTTTGCTATGTTATTAGACTATTAATACGGTGGTGTATTCTGAACTTAATTACTGCTGCAAATATGTATATATTTCTGATTTTTATATGCTTTTTGTATTGCCGTACCCAACCCCAAATTTTTTTTTGTCGAATCCCGTACCGGATTCTCGTACCCGTACCTGAATCCAAAAACGAATCGGTAACTTAGTATTTGAACAATACATTATAATCTATATATATAAGGATCCTACCATAATACCAGTTAATCCATAATTCTGAAATTATAAATTAATTATACCAGTTGACAGTGCTGTGCTGATCCTATTTACAATACATTATATCCTATAATTATTCCCTCACAAATATTTTAACTTACAATACAGATAGAATCCTTGTTGCCGGAAGATATCCCAATCGATCCCTTATTGTTCTCTTTTCCTTTTGGGATTTTCTCTCTTTATATGCACCCGATCTGCAAAGATTATGTCCTTTGGTGCCAATCGCACCTCTTGGGAGAAACGTATCCCTATATCTATAGTGATCGCTCCCTTCACATTAACATGGCTGTTTGTTTCTAATGATCGCTGCTGTTTAAGGGTGATTAGTATGCTTTCATAGGAATCAATACTTTCAGATTCTCATTAGGGATCGATGCCTTTTGGATTCCTTCATTTGCTATTAGTATATTTATTATTTATTTAAATATTTTCTTGTTTGATATATTTTTATTAATATTATTTTATATTGTTTTTCTTGTGAATATTATCTTTATTATTATGATATTTATAATTACTAATATTAATTATTTCGTTTCATACTATGACATTTGTATTATAATTATAATATTTAAATTGCAATTACTCAAATTTATATTTTAATATTCATTTGACTTTGTTATTTGTATTGTAATATTTCATATTTGGTGTTACAATTTCAGGGGACATGACATATTCTTTTGTCCTTCTTTGCTTATCGTGCTTCCTTCTTTTGTCAGTTCAACCTGGAATACTTATTTTGTTTATGCATGTTGAGTTCCAAGAGCAGACTAGGTCAATCACAAGTGGTATCAAAATAGCAATTTGGCCATTTTAATATCTTTAAAGTTGCTTTTGGCATCAATGTGTATCTTCTCATGGGTAGCTATTGTCCAATGTCGTCTCACTATTCTCTCAACATCCATCTTCATTGGTAGCTATTGTCTACTTTTTTTTTTATAGGTAAGTATTACAAACATTTGGTTGGTAATTCCCATCCTATCATAATGGCCATGCTATCACCCTACAGGGATTTAATTTAGAGTCTTTTTAAAGAGTGCCACCTGTTGATGTGTTTTTTTGTGATCGCACGAACACAAAATAAAGTTACCAATGGCGACTCTATCCTCTCTTGAACAAAATCTCCTGCACGCTAAGATTGCTAGAAAGATCATGCATTCAACTCCAAGGTTCCTTCATGCAGTGGATAGTCTCAGTTGGCTCGATGTGATTTGCTGGTATTTCAAGGGGACTTACAAAATTGTTCAACAGCGGAGAAAGGAATTTGAATGCTCGAAAAGTTTGTCTATAAAGCTCTTGTTTCCTAAACTAACCATAAAGTACTGAATTAAAATGGTTGCAGGGCCTAAGAAGGTACTACTCTACTCTAAGGCGTGGGACATGGCAATCAACTCTCGCAAACTTAAACCAGGCTCCGCTTTGCCTCACTTCGGACAGCTTCCACAGAACTGGTGCAATCTTTAGAGGAGTAGCTCAAGGTGTTTAGATCACAACTTAGCATGAAAATACCATCACAACGACACATATAAACATACAAATCATGATCGAAGTTAAGTACACGATATTCCAGTTGACCACACAAGGCACACCCACCATTAGTGAGTTTGCTAGTGGTATGGATAAGCGAAGCTTGCTCAAATTAAACACCACATTCCACAACTAGCATTTACTTGCATGAAATGAAATTTTATTCTACTTTAAGATCCTACTTGAATTGGAAGGACGAAGAAATCTTGCTAGCTGCTCACAACAAAAGACGGGATCATCATCAATGAAAACTCTTTTTATTATGAGAGTGTTCTCAACAATTTCTTACAAAGCTTTCAAAGGAAAAACTTTCCTTCTTCTTCAAACTATGTTACCAATCTACGCTATCAATCTACACTATCAGTCTCTCTATTCTAGTCTCTACTCTAATGAGATACAAATGAGGGGGGATGCCCCTTTTATAGCTGGCCAAGTCCAATAGACGGCTCAGATTACAATCGGCTGGATGGCCCAGATCGTGCCACCTCAACCCTAAACAAGATTCGCCCTAAAAACCGCCACAAAGAGGAGTGGGGTAATAAATGAGCAATTAATGTCCACCATCCTTCTAGAAGATTCCTGTCCATAGATGCGTTTGCATTGTTCTTGTTCTTCTTCTTGACTGCAAACTGGATGAGTCTGATCATCATGGCTTCAACTTCTTCCTTAGTCTTGAGGGCATTTCAGTGCTTGAGGATGATCTTCTTCTTAGCCATCATTCTTCAATTCTTCAACGGTTGAGCCTTCATTATTTCTCCACCCTTGATCCTGAAGGATTTTCTTATCTTGGACTCGCGCATTACTTCCTTGCCATCTACCTCTCTGAATTGAGTGCATATTAGGTTATTCCAACACTTAGCCATTTCTTCCAACATGCAACTTTCTTCTTTCGAGGTTGTAATGTTGTCTTGGAGTATTTACTCCATCGTCTCAAATCATCATGCTTTAGCCCAGGTGTTCACCCTGCAAAACAAATAAAAAGAAGAGCATCATAACACTTATAATAAAAAATTCACTTCACTTACCTAATCTCCATGCTTTGATTTCCAAGGTCGATCTCTGGATAAAGTTCACCGTAGCACAACTTTTGCCTTCTTCATAACTCTTCATCACGGGCACATTTGGAGACTTGTGCTTGGAGTTTGTGCCTTAGAAATTTCTCCACCTTGAGGACGTACTTGAAAGTTTGATGTTTAAGTTTCATTTCATCTTCAAATTCTTCGTGCCTTAGCGTATTTCACCTAATAGAATTTATCTTTCATTTCAACAGACTTAGGCGTTTTCATATTTTATTCCTTAGAATTTTTTTACTTTGTCTGCCTAGAAAATTTCATCATCCGAGCGCCTAGTGAAAATCCTCACTTTAAAATGTCCAGTGAGGTGTGGAAAACTTCAAAATCATCTCCTCGTTAAAGATATCCAGTACCCAGAAGAAAATTCCCCTCGGAAATGCAGAATCCATGTGTATACAGACGAAGGGGTACATTTAATTTTTTATTTTTAACCTTTGAAAAATATTTCATCACCAAAGTTTATTCTTACTTCTCCTTGTGCTAGGCGTACTTGAAGATGCCATTTTGCCTGACTTGGAAAACAATCAAACTTCTTTGTAGGCGTTTTTAGCCTATCTCTTCCTTGGGCACAAATGAAAGGGGCTCATGCCATGCCTTGCAAATTTCTCCTTCATGTTTCTAACTTGGGCGCATTTTGATGGGTGTACTTCTATTTTTTAATGCCTTAGAAATTATTTGCATATCTTGGGGGCACATTTAGGTAGGTCTCTTGCCATTTGCAAACTCTTAGAAATTTTCTCATGCCTCCTGCATAGGATAGGCGCATTTGATAAAGCCATCTTCCATTTTCATGACTTGGAGAATTTTCTTGCCACCTATTCATCATGGGCGCAGTTGGTAGTGTCTACTTCCATTTTGCCTTAGAAACTTTTCCAAACTTCATGCTTTCCTTGGGCGCATATAGGGGGTCCTTCCAATTTCAAAACACTTAGAAATATTTCAACTTGTCTTCTTCCTTGGTGGGCGAATTCTGGGGGGTCCTACTTCAATTTCTTAACACTTAGGAACTTTATGCCACCTCATTCTTCATGGGCGCATTTGAAGCTTTATGCTTTCATCTTCAATGCCTTAGAAGATTTTCTTCATTTCATACTTGTTTGGGCGCACTTTGTGGGGTCATCTTCCATTTCAAAACACTTAGAAAAATTTCCAGCACCTCTTATTCTTAGCTAAGGCGCATTTGACCCTCTTGACTTCCAATCTCCATGCCTTATAAACTTTTCCAACTCCTCCAAGCTTGGGCGCATGTGAAAGGGCATACTTCCATTTTCTCATACTTAGAATATTTTACTATCTCCCCTCTTCAAGCTTGGTGCATTTGAGCCCTCTTACCTCCAATTTCCCATACTTAGAAAAATTCCTTCACTCCATGCAAGTTGGGCGCATTTAGCCAGGGCTACTTCCAATTTCAAACACTTAGAATATTTTTCTCATGGCATCTTTACCTTGGGCGCATATGAGATGGGCTACTTCCAATTTTGATGCCTTAGCCAAAATTCTTTCAACTTCTCAAGTTGGGCGCATATGAGGCCTTATGCTTTCATTTTCGAGACTTAGCAAATTTGCAAGCCTCTCCAAGCTCCTTAAGGCACATTTGGCAGGGGCTACTTCAAGTTTCAATCACTTAGTCAAATTTCAACCCATGAACTCTCAAGCTAGGGTGCATTTGACCCTCTGAACTTTCATTTTCTTATACTTAGACAATTTTGACTCCTCAATTCTCAGCATGGGTGCATATTGGTGGGTGAGCTTCAAGTTTCAGATTTTGAAAGATTTTCACCAACCTCTTAAACCCTGGGCGCATTTGGAGGCCGGGGCTTCAAGTTTCAGATACTTAGAAATTTTTTATGCCTCCTGCCTAGCTTCCTGTTTTTAGTAAATTCTGGAGCTCCTATGATTTCCATGGATACTTGATTTTTGCTCAACTTGACCTTCGTGATGTAACTGTTGGGTTCACACTTGTCACCTGTGCTGACCTGTTATTTATAGCCTATTTGATTTTAGAACTTTTGCAACTTTGTTTGACGTGAAATTTGCTCCATGGGGTCCTCGTAACCTGTTTGTCTTGTTCACACTGGTGCTTCGTGCTGACCTGCTATTTATAGCATGTTTCTGAAGGTGACTTACTGTAAATAGTAAGTACTCGGATTGCATTCAAATTTTACCAGTGGATTCCTTGAAAGATACTGATCGTAATGGGATACTTCAGTTTTTAGAGATTCTGGGGTTTGACCCTTCGTTTTGAGTCTCGAAGCTGGAAACCCTAATCTAACTTGCATGTTGCTCTTTGACCCCGTTTTTGTTGCATGTCGCTCTGTTCGTGATGCTAAAGAGCTAGGCAGCTATCAGAGTGATCTTGCTAAAAATAGTAAGTGTTTGAAAAAGTGACCAACTTTGCTTGCATGTTACCATGTTGCATAGCTTTTGAAAAACCCATGAAGAATATGTTGACATGCACTGAAAAATCCTACATGCAAACCCTAAGATTTGCTCTCGAAGATAACTCTGCAAAAAGGTCTTGATCCTAGTTTGCATGTTACATCATTGCGAAGCTCCTGAATAACCCACAAAGAATATCTAGACATGCGTTGAAGACTCCAACCTGCAAACCCTAAAAATAGCCTCTGAAGTCAAGACTGCTGAAAGTTATCATCTCATCTTGCATGTTATATCATTGCGTAGGTCTCGGAAAACCCAGAAATATTCTCTAGACATGCACCGAAAAACTTCGCATGCAAACCCTAAAAATAGCCTCTAAAGCCTGAGTTGTTGAAAATCAATATCTCGGCTTGCATGTTATATCATTGCGAAGGTCTTGAAAAACCTAGAAAGATTCTCTAGACATGCATTGAAAACTCCAACATGCAAACCCTAAGATTTGCTCCTGAAGGTGATACTTGCTAAAAATAGAAAGTTGTCAGATCTAGCTCAAATTTTGCAGACAAGCAGTTTGAAGTGCTCTGAATGTAGTGTGGCAAATGGAATTTCAAAAGTGCTAAGAAAATGCCCTAAATTGAACACTTACTAAAAATAGTAAGTAGTCAAAATTCAGTGAAATTTTGCTTGGAACCCACTGGAAGCCTTCTGACTGCAGTGCCAAGCTCATATTTCAATTCACTCACTCAATTTGACTTCAAACTGGCCTGAATAATGCAAACCCTAATTTCATAGACTTAGCCAAAATTTCAGTTTAAGCTCAAAAGATAGGTACCTCATCGGAAAGACAGAGGAAACAAAGAGAGAGAGAACAGGAAAACCAACCAAAATCAAGCCAAAAGACCCAAACGAAGCAAAAAATTAGGGGGTCCCCATCTTGAATGGGGTGATGTGTGAAAAGGTCACAACACCACCTTTCCTTCGAAGTATGTACTTGTCGAGGATGTGTTCCTCCTCGCACGAACCAACACTCATCTCAATGTTGATGGCTTTAGATTGCCCTGTGTGCTCGCCAGTTTAGGCTTACATTTGGAATAATTAGCCATTACTTCATTCATGTGTTGCAGTACCTTGATTTATCATAGAGGATTTCACCTTATTCCTGTATGATTGCACACGTAGGAGGTTGTTTTAAGTTTGGATTAATGGTGGGCCGAAAGAACAGTTTGGAATTTATGTTCGCGATGGAGACTTCTATCCTACTAACAAGTGATCAGAGTCAATTGTCATTCTTAGGCCGTATTACAGACCAACGTCTAAAATTGGTGTTGATTGAAAGAGGGTTGATGACTATGAAAGCCATTTGGCTCATTTTGGGAAAGAAGTTTCTAGTTTCCAAGGAGCGACACCGAGTAAATACTGATATACCAACTCAGTTTATTGCTTCTCTTCTTGACCTTAGGGTTCCCAAGGATGTCGTTGGGGAGTTGACCCGCAAACTGTTTTATCCGCATTTGCTTGGGGATTTAGACGTCGTTCTCAACGCTGCACAGCTTGGGGTCGGTATCCCTCGTCCACAAGATCTACATTTACCAGTTGGAGTTCTGTGTTACTACTCCTTTCTGCTAGATATCGATGGTGCCGAGCTTCTAATGCATCACGACCGTACTTTGGTTGCATATCAATTCCTACGCAAGCTATACCAGTTTGAACCAATGGATGATTTTGAATGGCTTGAGGAGTTCGAGATTTTTGAGGAGTGATCAAGTGTTTACCAATGTTTTTGGCCAAGACCCAGATAAGATATACCTAGGGTTCATTTATGGGTTGGGTATAGAACATGTTTAGAAGGATTTTATTCCAGTTTCGGGACTTTTGCATAAAATGACTTATGTAAATATCTCTAAAGAAAGATATATTGTTCTAGCTTAGGGTTTGAAAATAGAATCCTTTTGAACATGCTATTCTTCTTAAAAGAGACTCTTATGAAAGTAATATATACTTTTCTATTTTATGGTTATTTTCCGTTTCATGGTTTTTCATTTTGTTATTCTATACAAAGACATGAGTTCGGTTATCATAACATTTTCTATGCTCAAATGGGTTTTAATTACAAATTTCAATTTTAATTTGTTTGCGTGAATAAGTTATCTCTGATTAACTATGATACACATACATGTTATTCATAGAGATTATGGCATCCCCAATTTGGCCACCGATATTGCCCCTGTTTGTTTTGTCCAGAATTGGATTTATATTGAAACCTTGTGTTCGCGGATGCTTCCCATTTTTATATCATTATGTCCCTACTTGTATTTATTTACCATCTCAAGGCTATTCTAGATAGTTAGTCATGATTGGTCCTATTCAAACGTTTTCTAAAACGTTCTCGCCACCAGGATTTGGGCAGGGTTCAGCCCTAGGCACGTGTGCAACATTCTGGCTGCCGGTCTTTATTAGTTTATATGAAGGACCATTTGTTTCCTTTATATTTTGCATATCACTTCTAGCTTTACCTCGGTGTGGCAAAATCCTAGTAATGGAGACCTCTATTCTTTTAACTTGTACCAAGGGCCAGTTAGCTTTCCTTGTGCCGATTTATGATTGATAATTGAAGGGTTTGCTGTAGAACCCCAACCCACTTACCATTAAAGCTGTCAAAATGGTGTTGGGTACTAAGTTTTTGGTTACTAGTGAGCGATATCGAGTAAATTCTGATATCACGTCATGTTTTGTGGCAGTCTTGCTTGATCTACATGCCAACAAAGACATGATTTCACAATTGACCTAGAGGGTATTTAAGCATGCTTATCTTCAAGGTTTAGACTTGGTTTTAAATGCTGCTGAGTTGGGTGAGGTGAATCCTCGCCCCTGCGATTTGCCACTTTCTGGTTATAAGTCGGTTGAGCTATTTCCTTTCTTATCAGATACCGTTGGGATGGATTATTGGGCCCATCGCCAACGTTCGAAACAGGCTTAGGATTTTCTCAAATGTTTGTATCAGCTTATGCCTGTTCAAGATACTAAGTGGATTTCAATTTTTATTGCTTGTGAGACCTAGGAACCTCGGTTTCCTTCATATTTTCTTTGTATCAGGCATGTACATATTGATTTGGCTTTGTAAAGCCTTAACTTGATTTTATTAGTATGCACATGGATTAAGGCTTAATCTGATTTTGCCACCATATGGTGTATGTAGCCGTTTTTGAAGATGATTGATATTCTAGTAAGGCTTTAATTGAACCATAAGTTGTTTGGTCCAGAATTACGTGGCAAGCGAAGGCTTCCACTTTTGATAATTTGTAAATATTACTACTTGGACCAGAAAAGTTTTTGAGTTAATAAAGATGCCCTAAGGCCATTTGTATGTAATGATGCAAAATGTATGTTTCCTATAATTCTGTTCACACTAGTTTCAGGTGACACAGGCTACTATTTTAAAGTTTTTAAAGTACATTGTTATCGATGCTGTTTCCATTTTTGTATGCTTAGTTTGGATATACCTTGGCAGCCCTATATGTTTTGTCTTGTTACTGTAACTATTGTAACTTTTAAGTAACAAATTTAAAGTGCTAGGTGCAATTTTGTGTTAGTGTGTTTTTTATTGGTCTTTTTTAAGTAACAATTCAGTTTTGGGTTTAGAATTGTGTAGCTTTCCTCGGATACTAGCATCATTCGGATGTGATTACTTACCTCCTGCCAGATCAGTTTACCTTCCTTGAGCCCCTCTGTTGGACTTGGTCTCCTCCTTTTGGTATCTCCTCTTGAATTATTGTTTCTAAGCCCTGCCATGCTTTTGTTCTGGTAGCAGATAGGCAGGGATCTATTTGAGTAATGCCATGGTTTGCAAGTTTGTTTTCTGCCCTATTTGCCGCCTGATATACATGGTTGATTGAGACCATTTGTAGTTCTTCCCAGAGTTCTTTGATCTTGTTGACTTTTGGTTGCAGTTGCCACACTCCTATCTGACCTTTAGTGATGGCACTTACACACACCATCAAATCACATTCTAACTCAATGGATTTCAGTCCTCTTTCCTTGCAGAGTAGTAAGCCTTGAAGGATTCCTTCTATTTTTGCTGCATTATTTGTTGATGGGGGAAGTTTAATTGATCTAGCTGCCACTAGGGTTCCCTTCTTATTTCAGATAATGCACCCTGCTTCTGCCTGTCTTGGGTTTCCCCGAGATGCTCCGTCTGTGTTTAATTTGAAACTGCCTATTGCAGGAGGGTGCCATTTGACCTTATCCCTTTTTGCTTTCATGTCTAGGGCTAGATGGAATGATGGTGGTATTTTCATGTCCCTCCAATTCTTCATCAAGCTTTCATCCCAACATGTAAATTTTGTTTTCCTTTGTAGCTTAATGCATGCATTCATCCATTCTGTTATGTTCCTTTTGATAGTTTGTGTGATTTCCTCTTCTTTTCTTGCTTTGTCCTGGAAAATTCTTTTGTTGCACTCCTTCCAAATGTTCCAGATCAGAATGGAAGGAGCAGTTTGCCATATTTGTCCCCATAGGTTTTTCATATTGGGCCTGCTGGTTAGTAATTCCTTTAATTTATTTTGCCTTGGGGACATCCACCCTATTCTTTTGGAAAGGGGCATTTCAGGAGTAGGTGATCTAAATCTTCTTCTTCCTTGAGACACAGTACACATCTACTTGGGCCTTCAAAGCCAACCGCTTTCAATCTTTCTCCTGTTAGTATTCTACCATGAAGTGTTGTCCAAGTGAATGCTCCTGCCTTAGGGATAACCTCTTTTCCCCAACAAAGTTTTCTAGGCCACTCCCGCTTCTCTTGACTAATTTGAATCTGGTTTCCCATTCTAGCCGTGTAATTGCCAAATTTGGCACCACACCATATTATCTTGTCTGCTTGTGTATTCAAGTTAACTTTCCTTTCACTCAATATTTCCTCTAACTTCTTTTTTGCTTCCTCCTCCAGAGGGATGTCATTGGGGATCATCCATTGGCTTCCCTCACTTGCATCCCACTTAATATAATCCTTCACACTTCTACTATATCCATTTTCTATAATTGGGATGTGGGGAGCCAGCTCTGGATATTCCTTCAGAGGTTTATAACCTCCCCAGGAATCCTTCCAAAAATATGCTCTTTCACCATTGTTAACTTGCCATGTTATGTGGTCAGTGATTACATGCCTTGAGTTTTGCATAAAGTTCCAAATGTGAGAGCCATTCCTCATGTTTGCTATAGTTAGTATCCTTTCTGGTTCTAAACTATCCAAATACTTCTTCTGCATTATTCTGCACCATAAGAGTGATGGATTATGATACATTTTCCACACCAGCTTAGCCCCTAAGGCAGTGTTTTGCAATTTTAAGTTCTTTATGTCAGCTCCACCCTCCTCCTGGGGCTTGCACACTTTGTCCCATTGAATTAGTGGGATTTTATGTTGCTCATTTGATCCTTCCCACAAAAAATGTTTGAGTATACTTTCTAACCTTGCTGAGGCTTTAGATGTTAGCTGCATACTTGACATTGAATATATAGGAATTGCTGACAGTACTACCTTAGCCATTGTTATTCTCCCTGCCAGTGTGAGCCATTTACCTCTCCAGCTTAGGGCCTTGTTAGAGCATCGATCCTTAATTGGTTCCCAAAGGTTAGTCCGACTTATACCCTTAAATAATGGCACCCCTAGGTACGTGCAGGGTAACACATTTGTCGAGTACCCTAGGATTCTAGCAATTCTTCTTTGTAAGGTTTTCTTTGTATTGAAGAAGTATATCTTGGATTTTTCCATATTTAACTGCTGGCCTGTGATCTCACTGTATTCTTGCAAACATTCTCTTATAGTTATTGCTTCTTGAATGGTAGCCTCACCATATAACAAAGTGTCATCTACAAACTGTTGATGAGTTAGGGTTTCTATCCCTTGTGCCACTTGTAATCATCTTCATAGGCCTCATTCTTGCTTGGAGGTAATAAGCCTACCCAGAGCTTTTGCCATAAGAACAAATAAGAAGGGGGAAATTGGATCTCCTTGCCTTATTCCATTGGAACTTTGGAAGAAACTGCATGGGGAAGTTTTAATCAGTATTGAGTATCTTGTTGAGGAGATGCATTGGAAGATCATCTTCAACCAATTTTGGTCAAAACCAAACTTCTCCATGATTTTGATTAGCAAACGTCACTTAACCTTGTCGTATGCTTTGCTGACGTCTAGTTTTATCATCATACTTTGTCTCTTCTCTTTGTTTATCGTATGTACAGCCTCATTGGCTAGAATGATACTATCTACAATATCTCTCGCTGGTGTAAAACCACTTTGATTTGGCTGATGATCTTGCCCAACACCTTCTTTAGCCTATTTGCTAAGGCTTTGGATAGAATTTTGTATATGATATTGCACAGTGAGATGGGATGGTAATCCCCAAAGTTCTCACATGTCTCTTTTTTGTGTAGGAGTACTATCATAGTGTTATTTATATCTTTCACAATTTTTTTGCTTTTTCTGAAGTCCTCTACTAATTCCCAAATATCATTTTCAAGGATATGCCAACACTTTTCATAAAAGAAAGTTGGGTACCTGTTGATGTGTTTTTCGTGACCGCACCAACGCAGAATAAAGTCGCCAACGGCTACCCTATTCTCTCTTGATCAAAGTATCCAACACGCTAAGATTGCGAGAGAGTTCGTGCGTTCAACTCCAAGGTTCCTTTAGTGCGAATAGTCTCAGTTGGCTCGATGTGATTTTGCTGGTATTTCAAGGGGACTTACACAATTGTTCGGCAGCTGACAGTAGACAGCAGATTAAGGGATTCACGTGGTTCAAATGATTTGGTAGGTAAGCACAAATTTCCTAACGCTAACCAGAAATGAACTGAATTTAAATGAGTGTAGGGCCTAAGAAGGTTCTAATCTACTCTAAGGTGTGGAACATGGCGATCAATTCTTGCAGACTTCAACCGAGTCTTGCTTTGCCTCGCTTTGGACAACTTCCACAAAACCGGTGCAATCTTCAGAGGAGTAGCGAAAGGTGTTCAGATTATAACTCAACATGCAAGTACCATCAAGACGATGCATACAAACACGTGAATCACAATCAAAGTTAAGTTTGAAAAGTAATCCAGTTGACCACGCAAGGCGAACCCACTGTCAGCAAGCCCGCTAGTGGTATGGATAAGCGAAGTCTTGTTCAAATCGAGCACCACATTCCACAATTACTAAGTACTTGCATGAAATGAAATCTACTTTACTTTATGCTACTTCAAGATGCTATGTGAATTGGAAGGATGAAGAAGCCTCGACAACTACTCATAACAAAGAAGAAATCACCATCAATGAAAAACTCTTTTATTATGAAAGCATTCACGACAACTTCTTACAAAGTATTCAAAGGGAAGACTTTCCTTCCTCTTCAATCTAAACTATACTATCAAACTATTCTACTTTCTATTCTATCAATTTCTCTCTATTCCTTCTCTGCTATTCTAACTCTACTTCTACTTTCTAATGAGATACAAATGAGGGGGACTCCCCCTTTATATAGCTGGCCAAGTCCAATGGACGGCTCAGATTACAATCCGCTGGATGGCCTAGATTGTGCCACCTCAGCCCTAAACAAGATTCACCCTAAAAACCGCCACAAAGAAGAGTGGGGCAATAAATGAGCAATTAATGGCCACCATCTTCTAGAAGATTCCTGTTTTGAAACGCGTTCACACTGTTCTTGTTCCGACTGCAAACTGGATAAGTCTGGTGAACCTTGCTTCAATTTCTTGGACTAGCACAACAGGCACGTTCTCGATCTGACTTTAAGGCTGTAACTTTTTAAACCTGTTTGACAACGCCCGAGCCTTCATCTTTTCCTTCATTCTGAACTTGGAAGATTCTCTTGTCTTGGATTCAAACACTTCCTCTTCGGCGCCTGCCTGACTGCATTGGGTGCATATTAGGTCTTCGTGGAGAAACATCCAACACTTAGCCATTTCTTTCAACTTTTCTTCTTTCATGATTTTATCATCTTGGACTATTTGCTTCATCACTTCAAGTCACCACCGCTTGGCCTCAACGTTCCTCCTGCAAAACAAGCAAGGAGAAGAGCATCAGAACACTTCAAAATATAAACTCAACTTACCTGATTTTCATGCTTTAACTTCCAAGGGTTCGTCGTTTTTCTCTAGCCAACTTTGCCTTATTCATGACTTAGAATATTTCCCCATTATCATTCATCCCCTTTAGGGCGCATTTGAAGACTTGAGCTTCCATTTTCATTCCTTAGAGAATTTCACTCATCTTGTACTCCTTGGGCGTACCTCATTTTAACACTTGGAAATCACCCTGTGAAAATATTAGTTTAATTGCTCCCCTTTTCATTTCATTGGCTGAAGCGTTCACTCTGATATTTCATCCAACTCTGGCTCGAGAAAATTGTTTTCATCAGGAACTCGATCAAAAATCACCTAGTCATCATTTATTCCTCGCCTTAGAATTTTTTAAAATTTTCCCCTTAGAAAATTCATTGTTTAAGTGCCCATCAAAAATCTCCACCCTGAAGGCTTCGGCGAACTATTGAAGATCTTCAATACCCAGAAGAGAATTCCCTTCAAAACGTGTCGAATTCATGGGTATACAATGAACGGGTTCATCTAATTTTTTTGAATTTTAAACCTTAGAAAAATATTCCTCATCAAATTTATTTCCATTTTTCATCCTTGTGAGTACTTTGTTGCTCTGACTTGAAAATTTCCAATCAACCTTGTGAAGTTGGCATCCTCTGACTTCATCCATTAGTAATTTTACTCATGCTTCAGGAAAATTTCATCACTACTTTAACTTGGGCGTATTTTTCCTAAGGAAGTGAAATTTTGTGCCAACACTTAGAAAAAATATTTAAACTCCATCAATATTAGGCATCAAGGAAGAATTTGCCTTAGAAAATTTTCATTCACTTCAATCACTTTGCCTGTGGTGAGGAAAATTCTTATCAACTCACTTAGCACATTCTCCTTCAAATGCTTTGAGTGCATCTTGTATGTCATGGAGGATATGTTTTCAATTTCAACGCCTAGCATATTTATTATTCACGTCACCTCATAGGCGCATTTCACATTGAAGAGGATTTCTATTTCCACGCCTTAGCCATTTTATTTCATTTTATCTCACCTTGTATCTTGCATAGGCGCACTTGACACCCTCAAGAGAGCTTTCACCACGCCATGATAACTCTTTTCACCAATTTTACCCTTAGTGAACCCAACGCCATGGCAATTTTTTTATCAGCTTTATCTTATCTTGGGCGCATTTGGCATAAGGTCAAGGATTTGACCCTTCAACACCTTTGACTTCCCTCCTTGCATGTCACATTTTGTCTTTACATGCCATCATTTGGGCGCAATTTGCATAGTGAGGTGGATAAGCTTCCAACGCCATCTTTGACCCATTTAAATTACCTTCACCTTGGCGCATCTCATGTGTCAGAGGAATAACTTCACCACGCCTTGGTATTTTGTCCTCACATGCCTTGATTTGGGCGCATATCATGTATGAAGGAGGATAAACTTTTCAACGCCACCTTTGGCCTTTGACTTCCCTCTTAAGTATGGGCGCATTTTAGCATATGAGGAGGATAACACATTTGACTCCTTGACTTGAGAGGTGGGCGCATTTCCTATGTCACGGAGGATGGGCGCATTTTAGCATATGAGGATATTCAAACACTTAGAAACTTTTAGCAACTCCTCCCTAAAGTGGGCACATTTAGAATGTGAGGAAGGATGAAACTCTTAGACTTAGAAAATTTTTAATGCTTGACTTGAGAGGAGGGCGCATACGAGGGGTGGTGAGGGATATAAGTTTAGACTTAGAAATTTTTTAACATCTCCACCTTCAAGAGGGCGCATTTCACCTAGGCAGGAGGATGAAACTCAGACTTAGAAATTTTCTAACTTCTTGAAGGCAAGCTGGGCGCATTTAGTAGGTAGAGGTGGACGAGCTTCAAACTTAGCCATTTTTCCATTTTTCTGCCAGCTTCTCCATGTCCTGCTATTTATAGTAAGTCCTTAAATTTTCACACTTCTGAATCTCGGATTGATTTGAAATTTTGGGCATAGGATCTTCATGACCTTGTCAACCGGTTCACACTGTCACTCTGAGCTGGCCTGCTAAAAATAGCACATTTCTGAAGGTAGTTTACTATTTATAGTAATTGCTCATTTCGAAGACTTCCATAACTCTGTTTGACTTGAAATTTGAATGACGTGCTCCTCATCGGATGACCTGCCCGTTCACACTGGCGCCTGCTGCTAGTTTACTATTTTTAGCCAGTTTCTGGAATGCCTTTATAAATAGTAAGTGCTCTGATTGTCTTCAAATTTTACCAGCGGATAGCTTGAAAGATGCTAATCGCAGTGGGATACACCGGTTTTCGAAAATTCTGGCATTTTACCCCTCTTTTTGGGTCCCGAAGCTAGAAACCCTAATTTGATTTGCATGACTATCAAACGACCTCCATTTGACCTCGTTTCAGTTGCACTGTGCCCTGTTTGTGGTTCTGATGCGCTGGGAGAGAGCTGCCGGAATGCACCTGCTAAAAATAGTAAGTTGCTAAAAACTGATCGTCTTGCTTTGCATGTCACATCACTGCGTTGCTCTTGAAAAACCCACAAGGAATCACCCAACATGCAAAGAAAACCCTGACATGCTAACCCTAAAAATAGCCTCCGAAGGTTGAATTCTGAAAGTCATCTTATTTTGCATGTTATATCATCGCGTAGGTTTCTAAAAATTCAAAAAGAATCTCCATACATGCATTGAAAAACTCTGCATATAAACCCTGAAATTTGCTCTGGAAGCTAAACTGCTAAAAATAGATAGTTGTCCGTTCTGGTTCAAAACTTGCAGACGAGCAGCTTGACATGTTCTGGATGCAGTGTGACTGTTGAAACTTTGAAAGTGCTGAGGGAACGCCCGGAATTGCACACTTACTAAAAATAGTAAGTTGCCAGAACTTGATGAAACTTTGCTGAGAATCTGCCGGAAGCATGCTGACAACAACGTTAGTCTCAATATTCAATTTATTCACCTCACTTGACCTCAAATTGACCATGAAAGTACAAACCCTAATTTTTAGACTTGGCCAAATTTCACGTTTAAGCTCAATGACAGACACATCCCCAGAAAGGCAAACAGAAAGAGAGAGAGAGAGAGAGAGAGAGAGAGAGAGAGAGAGAGAGACCAAAACCAAAGCCAAAAGACCAGAATGGAGCAAAAATTTAGGGGTCCCTATTTTGAATGGGGCGATGTGTGAAAAGGTCACAACAGTACCCATCCGGACTTGGAGCTTTGTCAGGGTGAAGCTAAAAGGCTGCCTCCTTTAATTCTTCTTTGGAGAAGGGTGCTATAACAACTGATTGTCTTCTTTTGTTATCAGCTTAGGTGTATTGGCTAGGATTTTGTTATTATCTAGGATTTCCTTGTCCCCTTCTGGGGCTAAGACATTTTGTAAAAACTCATTGCCTCTTCCTCAATGCCTTTTTGTCCTTGAATTATACTACCTTCCTATGATTGGACACTTGATATCTTTTTTTGGGCTTTTTTTAATTTTGGATGTATTATGAAAGAATTTAGTGGTGTTGCATCTCCTTCTATTAGCCATACTTCCCTTGATTTAGTTTGCCAATACTCCTCTTCCCTTGCTAAGATCTCATATTCTATCATTATTTCATTCTCTTTCAAATACTTTTCTTGATGCATACCTTCTTTGATAACTTTATTATTTAGTGTTGCCAGTTCTTCGTCCAACCTCTCCTTCTCTAAAAAGATATTCTTGAACACCGTTTTGTTCCAAATTGGTAGCTTTTGCTTAATATATTTTAGTTTGCTCATAAACACGAAGCTTTTGGTTCCGCCGTACTTAGGAGCTTCTTTCCACCATTTATCAATTGTATCAACTAGATCATCCCTTCTGAACCACATTTTCCATTTTGAAATAGGACCTTAAGTTGTTATTTTCTTCTATTAGTGACGACTTGTTGTGACCTTTTCACACATCGCCCCATCTAAAATGGGGACCCATAAATTTTTGCTCCGTTCTGGTCTTTTGGCTTTGCTTTTTGTCTTTCTCTCTCGTTCTGCTTCTTTTCCGCTGTCTGCTTTTCTGGGGGCATTCCCGTCAGCAAGCTTGAACGTAAGATTCGACCAAGTCTGAAATTAGGGTTTCACATCTTTTAGGTCACGTTGAGGTCAAATTGAGTTGATTATTTAGCTTTTGAGCCTAGCACTGTTATTACCATGTTTTCAGCAAGCATCCCCTAAATTTTCACTAAATTCTGCCATCTTTCTATTTTTAGTAAGTGTCAGTTTAGGGTTGATTTTCGTAAGATTTTCACATTTTGGCAACTTCATTGCACTCCGAGCACTCCAAGTTCACTTTTGGCAAATTTTGAGCAGAAACGGACAACCTGCTATTTTTAGCAGTTCCGCCTTTGGAGGCAATTTTCAGGGCTTAAACGCAGAGTTTTTCAACGCATGTCCAGAGATTCCTTGTGGGTTTTTCGGGACCTTCGCAGTGATGTGACATGCAAAGCAGGATGACGACTTTCAGCACTCAGCGTTCGGAGGCTGATATTAGGGTTTGCATGCAGACATTTTTGGTGCATGTCAGCATTTTCTTTCTGGGTTTTCCGAGAGCTTCGCGACAGTGTAACATGCAAATGGAACTGACCACTTTTTGGAAACTTACTATTTTTAGCCAGTGCGTGCATGTTGAAGATTTTTCTGGGTTTTTCTGGGTTTTTCAAGATTTTTCGGGCAGTATGACATGCAAGATCATCCGACGGCCGGTTGATCACTTTTCAGGCCGCTTTCTATTTTTAGCAGGTATCACTTGGGCAGCTACTCAACACTTCAGAACTACAAACTGACTAGCATGCAATTGGAACGAGGTCAAACGGAGCTCATTTGAGCGACATGCACAAAATTAGGGTTTCGAGCTTGAGCGCTAAAAATGAGGAGCCTTTGGCGCAAATTCCAAGGCAATCAGAGTTACAGAGAATGAAGAATCAGACAATTGCTATTTTTAGCAGGTTAATTAGGGTTTCCTAAAATCAAGGGCGGAACCTGACAATCACGCAGAAGCAACATCCAGTAGCGATCACCACGCTTCAGGCATCTGGCACATGAAATTTGAAGACTTTCTGAGAAATTTCTATTTTTAGCAGGTTGCTAAAAATAGCAGGTACAAACAGGCATCGGGCGCTGACAGCACAAGCTAGTCAAAATTCAGAGTAAAATGAAAATCGGGCTTTCAGGAGTCAGAATCCAGTCAACGGCGCGAAATTTCAGGAACTTTCTAAAAATAGAGAGTCAGGGCGAGTTAGGGTCGACCACGGAGAATCAACTCAAATCTGGCAACAGGCGTAAAATTTGCTAAAATGGATAAAATTTCGAGTCCAGTAATGAAACCCGCTTTCAAGAGGCGGAAAAATGGCTAAGTCTGGGAAACTTGACATAGCAGGGTCAAAATGCGCCCCTAGGTGTTAGAAAAAAAAGTAAGTGTTGGAAAGTGAATGTTTGACCCATCAAATGCGCCCCAACCAAATTGAAAGTAGAAGGTGTTAAATGCGCCCTTGGAGGTAACTTGAAATTTGGCTAAGGCAAAAATTAAAAGCTCAGGGGGTTATATGCGCCTCTTGACAAAAATTGAAAGTTGATGGTCTTAAATGCGCCTAAGTTGAAAATGGAAGCATCACCTATCAAATGCGCCCAAGTCTAAAATGAAACCTTGATAGGTGAAATGCGCCTAGTGTCAAACTGAAAGTTGCACCCACCATATGCGCCCCCTCTTGGAATTAAAAGTTGAATATGTGAAATGCGCCCCTGGGTGTTAGAAAAAAACTAAGTGTTGGAAATTGAACGTTGAGACCCCTATATGCGCCCATCACAAAAAATGAATGTTGCACTAGCAAAATGCGCCTCAGTGCCAAAAGTGAAAGCTCCAGCAGTGATATGCGCCTGGGAAATGATTCTTAAAAATTTACTAAGTGTCGAGACTGGACACCCATGGGTCAAAATGCGCCCCTAGTCAAATTGGATGGGGACCCTTGAGAATGCGCCTGGGGTGTTGAAATTAAGAGTTGACCATGTTAGATGCGCCCATCTTGCAAAACAAAAAGCACGACCTAACATATGCGCTTGAGCTTGTGAAGGTATTGAGGGTGAAAACGGCTAAGTCAAAATTGGAAGGAGGATGTGCAAGATGCGCCTCAAGCAAAAAGTGAAACCTCCCTATGTGAAATGCGCCCCCTCATGAGATAGATGTTGACCATGTGAAATGCGCCCCAAAAGACAAAATTAAAAGCTCACCCTCTCATGTGCGCCTAGCCTGGAGGAAGACGTTGATAAAATATACTAAGTGTCGGGACTTGAAGTAAAGGAGGTAAAGCGCGCCTTGAAGAGATGATAAAACTAAACAGAGACCCTCCCAAATGCGCCAAAGCCAAAAGTGAAAGTTCATGCATTCATTTGCGCCTGGGAAGGGGTCTTGAAAACGGCTAAGTTAAAAACTCGAAGTAGAAGGTTTAAAGTGCGCCCAGTGTGAAAAGTGAAACCTCCCTATCTCATTTGCGCCCAAGGAACAAAATGCAAGCTGGAGATTTCACACGTGCCTTCAAAAAGATTGATGGACTAAAATGAAAGCTTCCTAGGTTAAATGCGCCCTTGAGTGGGATTTGGCCGAGTTATTTAATTAAAAGAAGATCATGAGATATGCGCCTGGAAGCTGGATGTGAAGGATACGCCTGAAATAATAAAAAATGGATGTTGATCCATCCAAATGCGCCCTCAAACATCCACCATGAATACGCGCCCATGAAAAGAACGAAATCTGGAAATATACTAATGTGCTAAATGCGTGGCGTTTGAAACTTGGAAAAGATTACACCATATGCGCCTAAGTTTGAAGATTAAAAAGGCGTTCAAAATTAAAAAGGCGTTCAAAAGTCAAGCAATAATTTTTGGAAGTATTAAAAGGCATCAAGAAGAAATAAATTAAAGGGGCATTTAAATTTTTCAAAAAAGCAAATAAATTAAAAGACGTTTGAAGTAAAAGAAAAATCAAGTGGAGATTAAAATTTTAAATTTTGACTTCAAAGGCACTTGAAATTTTCTCAGCGTGATTAAATCGAAATTGAAAGGCATTCGGAGGAAATTAAAATTTCTCTTAGCAAGACGGAGAAATTAATTTAATTAATTAATTTAATTATTTTCCTAAGTCTAATATTAAATTCCCCCTTCGATTTTGACCCATGCAATTTTAAAATTTCGGACGATTTAACAAGGGGAATTTGTTTCGGAAGTCAATTATGGACGGAAAATAAAATAATGCCTAGCCAGTTTCGACAATCGATATCGATTTTTTTTTAATGCGTTGAAAAAAGAAATAAATTAAACTGGCAATTAAATTAAAATTTTAATTAATTAAAAGTGCCATTTTAAAATGCAGTCGAGATAACTTCAAATCGATGTAAAAATGATTTTCTCGAAATCACTAGAGGTAACTGACAGTCGGGAGGGAATTTTAAATTTAAATCGAGGAAAGAATCTCCCCGAATAGCAAATTGTCATAATAACTGCCAGACGACCGGAATATTCCCTTTTAATTTTAGCAAACGCGTCAGTCATGATGAAGGGAATAAAAGGCATCTGCTAAAATTAGCGCCAGCCTTTTGCTATAAAACTTCGAAGATTTTCATTATCGTCTCACAAGATTCGAAGTTGAATTTATGCTGGCAAACTGGGTTGTGAGATTTAATTCGAGAAGTTGCTGAAAGTTCGATTTTTTTTTTTGAAGTTTGAGATTGAAGTTGCTGAAAGTTCGATTGTTGGAGTTGCTGAGATTCGAGGTTGCAAGTTGCGAAGTGCTTCGAAGTAAAAGGGTTTAGCTTTTTAATTTCTTCACGTTGTTGAGGTATGTCTTCGAAGTTGCTGAAGCTTTTTGTTTTACTGAAAGTCGAAATGCTTTGAAGTTAAAAGTTAAAATGCTGAAATCATTTATTTATGCTGAGAGTTCAAATGCTAAGATTGTTTGAATGCGAAGTTGCTTGAGCTTTGATTTTTCGAAGTTGTTTGAACTTTAGATTTTCTGAAATTGCTAAACGTTAGAATCGAATTGGATTTAAATTGTAAAGCCTTCGAAATTGCTGTTTTATAATTTTCGAAATGCTGATTTTCGATTACTTTTCGAAGTTGCTGATTTATAACTTCCGAAAAGTTGTTTTTTTTTAATTGTTGAAGCTTGCTGATTTTAAACTTGCACGTTTAAAACTCTTGGATTTATTTTCTTCAAAGTTGCTGATGTATAACTGTCGAAGAGTTGATTTCAAACTTGGTGATTTTTAATTCGAAGGCTTGCTGATTTTAAATTCGAAATTGCTGATTTTAAATATTGCTGAGACTTAACACGCTTTTTCGAAGATGAAATTGATAGAGTTAATTTCCCGTGAGGAGTTAAGTTATTTCTTTTGGCTGCGAGTTGCTGGAGGTTGAAGTTTTAATTCTTGAGAAATCAAGGTTGGCTGCTAACGTACTAACTCGTATTTATTTTTGCAGCCAACTCCAACTGCCAGCCCCCTCACGTGATTGTCGTTTTTAAAAGTTGATGGAGTAATATTCGCTTTTGTTTTGCAGATGGCTGACGCTGCTGGAACTAGCAAGGCCGGAACTAAGGCTGCAAACAACGAAGCTAACGCCTCCAGGCAGGCGATTATCAAGGGCCTAAAGAAGTCCTTCATCCCAGAGTCAAAGATCATCTCGAAGTATGGCAATTTGACGGACACCAACCTCGGGTCCTTCAACCTCGAGACGTTCATATGCCGAATGTACGGGCAGGGTGGCAACCTTCCAACAGAGGCATCACAGAATATTGTGAAGAGTGGGTTGTACAATGCAGCAGGCTTCCAACCGGCAGTCCGTTGTCCTGAGTTGATTCTTGAGTGTGCCAACTTCTACAATACTGAGGATCGGACTATCACCTCTCCTGATGGTTTGATCATGGCTAATCTCGCTCCAGATGCAATCGGCGAGGCGTTTGGAATCCTCGCCACGGACAACATGTTGTATAAGTCCAAGGCCAAGGCAGATAAGATGTACGCCACAACCTTCGAGAAGTGCATGAAGAGAATAAGCACCACATGGATGCGCAAGCCAAAGCCACCGGCTGCTAGGCTACCGAAGCAAATAATATCAGAGGAGCTGAAGCAGGAATATTGCGACATCATTATGTTGCTCAGCAGGGTCAATGGTAGCCCGCAGTCTTTCATATTCGAGCCATGGATGTTCTTTTACATCAGTGTGGTGCTCGAAGGGGACGAGCAAGTGAACTGGGCGAAGATGATAAGTGACAACATCGATGAGCAATTCCGGAGCCTCAGAAGAACAAAAACATTCTATATGAGCTCATACGTCATCTATATGTTGGCTCGAATGACCAAGTACAGGGGATTGGCGTACCAGGAGCCAATTGGCTGCGGCTATAATCAATTCAAGATCCACCAGTCGTGCAGACAGTTGCATCTTACTCACACTGGTGACTTTCAAAGAGTGAATGATGCCTTCACCATGTACATCACGAGAACACTTCAGCAAAGGCTACAGCAGAGGTTATCCGAGGAGGCTCAGGCGTTGATCGAAGAATACGGGTGTTGGTTCATCCAATTCCCAAAATTTACCTATTTGAGGCTGCCAGGGTACGATTCGTATGTGTACAAACTGCCGAGGTACCCCACTAACAGGATGATCCTACTTGAGTTGTCTAGGCAATTGGTGGCCTATGACAAGATTATAAGGCGAAAGAAGAAGGGAGGTCTTCATTTTCCCATTGTGTTGGGAAATTCACTCGAGGAATGCCCGACTTTGCAAGCGGCCAAAGAGGCTGAGAATGAGCTAAAGTTCTACAAGCTGACTCTTCATACGAGCCGACAGAATTTTGATCCTAAGGGGATGATTGGAACAGTACAAGGAGAAGAATTTAAACACAAGGCTCACCTGGAGGACTTTTGGGCAAATGCTGGAAGCGAGGACGAAATCAGAAAAAGGACGTTTTCAAGGCTGCCTCTAAAGCTAATCAGGGAGTGTGAGGTGATTAAGGTGCCAGATCAACTGGAGGAGGATACTAGGGTCACCCATCCGGATTTTGAAGCGGTGAAAAACACACCTATACCACCTATAGATTGGGCCGAGCCGGAGATTGTGGATCTAGACACTCTATTTATCCCAGTCATGACGTTTACGAGAGCTTGGGTGGACGAGCGTGTTAATAGATTAAGGAGGAGGTCAGTCGCTCTCACGTATGACCTCATGGGTGATGGAAAGCCACCAGTGGTAGCGAAAAGGAAGAAGCAGCTCACACGAGGTCCGGAACCAAAAAGAAGGGAGCCCGTTCAACCAGAGCCCGTTCAGCCAGAACCTCAGGGATCAGAAGACACGTCCTCAACTCAGTTGGTGTCTCACGCTTCCAGTGTACGTGAAGTGTCATTATTTGCTAGTCAGAGAGCTAAAAGGAATGAAGAGCTGGAGGATGGTGAAATTAGCCAACCGATGCCAAGAGAGGTGGACACTCAGAGTGTGAATAATCCTGAAGCTGCCAGTAAGCAAGATGAAGGGGAAGACACGGACATGGACACCCACTTCGATTATTCCTTCGGAGAGGAAGATGCTGGGACACATGAGGGAAGTGATCATGATGTTGAGATAATTGAGCCTCCGCCAAATACTGCTCGGGAAGAAGTTCGGGAAGTGGAAGCCACTGAGGAGCAGCCTCTGATTGTTTATGATATTCAACGAAATTGGCTTTCACAGGCAATCCGAAGGGACCAAGATGATGACGCTGACCTCGCAATTGAAATGGAAGAACTCTTGAATAGAACGAGCAAGTCGCCAAAGCGGAAGAGGGCGAGAAAATATACAAGGATAGAAACAAATGAAGCCGGTTCCCGTAGTCTTCACATCGCTGCCCCAAGAGAAGATCACGATTTGAGTGATGCAATGCCGGAGAAGTACACAATCACCACAGTTGAGTTGGGACGCCCTTCAGGAGCGCAAGTGGTGGAAGAAGCTGAAAGTTCATTTCAGGCATTAAAAGATAGGCTAGTAAAGAAAGAAGGAAAGTATAAAAGGTTGAAGAAAGAGCACAGAGCGTTGATTGAGTATGTGCAAAATCTCGCACATCCTGTTGCTCAAGGTAATCCAGCAGCAGAGCTTCCACCAGAGGTGCCACGTGAGCCGATCAGCGGCTTGGAAGAAGTGAAGAGGGCTGTGCGAGAAGGAGATAAGTGGGTGAATGGTGTCCGTGTTGAGGCTGAAAAGTTCATGACAGATCTCGCCTCAGCATTCCAATATGCTTCCGGTATTCTTTCGCGTTTGGATGATGTTGAGCAGGCTTGGGGAGATACCCACATCTTCCAGGACAATACTATCCCACGTCTTGCTGTTTTGATGCGTGTTCCCACGCAAACTCTGGTGAATGAAGGGGTAATTCAAGCGGGCGACAGATATGACTTCCGTGGATGGCATTCAGCAGCGTTCACAGGAAAGAGTTTCTTTGATACTGCAGCAATGGAGTCCTCCAGGATCAGAAAGGCCATGAGGAATATTCGTGAGAGTATTCTCAACACTTTGGAGTCAGTATTCGCAAGGAGGCTTACTAATGAGGAGGTGGATGCAGAGGGACTAAGGGCAAGATTGCAGCCGTTCTTTTCTGAGATGAGAACATTTTCCCAGTTGGATTTTGAAAACATCTCCACGTTTTCAACAATCATTCAGAGCACACAGGATTCCATCGAGACTTGGGGAAAATCTTGCGAGAAACATGAGCAGATGGTGGCCATCTTGGAGTATCAGTTGAATCTCACTCCATCAATTTCAGAAGAAGAGGTCGACGCAGTGTTGGCGCGATTCATAGCGTACGCGGTCAGAGAAAAGAGCAAAGGAATCCGGGTCATGGACGAGAATCTTCTAGAAGGATAGTGGGCATTAATTGCTCATACTGGTCAAAGGAGGAATCTGCTATTTTTAGGAGCATTTATGACGCCACTCCTCCACCTTCTGGCGGTTTTTAGGGCAAACTCGTCTAGGGCTGAGGTGGCTCGATCTGAGCCCTCCGTTGTAATTTGATCTGGGCCGTCGATTCAAATAGGCCAGCTATATAAGGGGGAGTCCCCCTCATTTGTACTCTAGTAGTCATAGAATCAGAGAGTAGAGAGCTATTGTTGAAGCAGAATAGAGAGTAGAAGCTTTTAAGTTAGAGTAGTTTCTCATTTGCATTGTTGAAGAAGAAGGGGAATTCTCCCTTCGAGAATTTTGTAAGAGATTGTCACAAAAGATTATTCTTAATAAAGCTTTTCATTGATGGTGAATTTCAACTTAGTTTGGAATAGTTCGTGAGGTTTCTTATTCCTTTGACTTCAATTAGGAACTTAATTTCATGCTTGTAGTTAGACATGGATGTTTATGCTTGATATAAGTGAATTTCTTTTATCCATACCACTAACGTTCTTGCTGATGGTAAGTCCGTCTTGTGTGGTCAACTGGACTTTCAGTACTTAACTTCAATCAAGGTTCATAGGTGGTTATGCATTGTTGTGATGGTAGTTGCTCTATTGAATCGTGATTTGAACATCATTTTCACCCTTTGAAGATTGCACTTACCTTGTTGACGCTGTCCAACATGAGGCTAAACAATGTTTGTCGAAGTTCATTTAAGTTGAGCGTAACATCCATTTGCATTTAGATTAGAAGTTAGATTTTAGAAATCTCTGCAACCATTCAATTCTGCATAATCTTGGTTAGTTTTAGGAAACTTGCATCGTAAAGCCAAATCATTTGCGCAAAAATCCCCTTCAAAAGCACAAATTGGTCGTTACTACACTCATTTTGAACAACTACGTAAGTCCCCTCGTGAGTACACAGCATACACACATCAACCAAACTGAGCCTATTCGCATTTAAAGAACCTTGGAGTTGAAGGCGTGATCTCACTCGCAATCTTAGCACGCCGAATACTTTGTTCAAGAGAGAATAGGGTATCCATTTGGAAACTTTGTTCTACCTGGTTGGTGAGGTCACAAAAATCACATCAACACGACTTAACTGGGTAATGATCTGATCCAACCAAACGAAGAATTTCTGCCTCTATAGAATGGTTATCTTCGAACCATTCTTGGGAGTACAAGAATCTATCTAATTTCTCTTTTATGCTGCAACCACCATTACACTTGTTTGACTAGGTGTAAATTCCATTTTTGATAGGTGCCTCCATGAGATTGTTCTGACATAGAAATGTGCCAAAGGCCGCCATTGGGTGAGATGTTAGCCTATGTTACATCCCAAATTGTGACGTTACAATTTACCATTACTAGATAGAGTAAATGTGAATTCTGGAGGTGAATTAATGATGCTTGTACCTTGTTTTCAATATGAATGTTGTTTCATTTGATATTATTCTTGGTGAAATACTGCATAAAGAAGAATAGAAGGTTATTGATTTGTGAAGAATCTAACTTTTGGAAATGTTTTATGTATTCTGCTTCATTTTGAGCATATGACTCCCGTTGTCGTGTCATGATGTGCAGGAAAGAGGATCAATCCTCCAGGCAGAGGAGAGATATCACTCGGGGAGGAACTTGGTCGGGTAAGCAATAACGAGTACCAAATGAGCATACACACACGTCAGTATAGGTTCTGAGAAACCAAGTCAGTTATGTTGGTCTAGATAAGTCAACCTTAGGCTTTAGGAGTTATGTTTACTTCTTTATGCTTTGAAAAATGATGATTACTCATTTGTCTGACTTACTGTGCTTTGACCTTAATGTGGAAAACATGAATGGATATATGTTAATAGGTGAAGTGAGTATGTGTAAACATGTATGTAATGTACACGTATCCATAAGTATATACGTGACAATACATACATATGCTCGGCAGATGGATATGCCCATATGTATGTAACATCATGATATACATACATTTATGTGTACACTGCGTACAGTGAAATACATATATATACATACCCACGTTACCTATTGCCTGTGAATAATGAAGCTAATAATAATATTATATTATTATTCCCTGGTGACTTTACGTATATATATATATAAATATCGGGTTGCTGACTGGCTCACGATATATTTATATATTTGTTAAATATATATTTAAGTAATTAAATATTAACGATTATATATAAAATTATTATAGTTATATTAAATATATATATTTAAAATACTAGGGTATTTAAATATTTGTGTGTTAATATATTTAAAGACTATAATAATATTTTATAATAAAATAAATAAGGGAATTACATTTTTGTCTAGGGGATTTACATATATATATTTATGTATAAATATATATATTAAAAAGGTGATTATTAATATGTACATAAATACATAAGAAATGTGCAAATAATTATATATTTATATATTTTATAAATTATATGTGATAATATTAAAATTAATATATTCTTATATATAAATACGTTTATATATAAAGATATATTAATATTTAATAAAATACATATGAATATAAAATATACAACTATATATAATTAAAAATTAAAATGAAAGAAAATAATTTCAAAGTTTAAAAGAAATAAGCATTATTATTTGAAGGAGGAAATCGCAATATATATATTGTGGAAGTTTAAATTTTAAAAGGTAATCGCATGAACCATTTAACACTTCAAAATACATTTAAAAGAAGCGAACTTCATTTATGAAATATTTGAAAGGTGGAACTTTGGAAAAACAGATGGAAAAACAAATAAGGATATTCCCGTGAAATTGCGGAAGCTCCTGCACAGCAGAAAATGCAGGAAGAATTATTCAAAACCCAAAACCAGGAAAATAGCAACGAATTTCTGTGTTGTATCGATTGGAGTCTTGACCTAAAACGCAGCAATTAAAACCATGTTGATTTCATACGACTGGCAGCAAAATGTTTTCCTGTAGGTGGCATTTTTGTTTGCTGAGTTGAAAAATTCTTCAACTGCTGGCTTCAAGAGGTCGAATCATGTTTGGAAAACATGACTAAGGGTTTGGTAACATGACAAGTGACGATTTGACCAAGTAAACATGTCAGTCTGTCCATTTACATGCCCAGAAATGGGGAAACTGTTCTTATTTCGGCTTATAAATACTTCACAATTCTTCATTCGAAGACACTCATTTGCTTTCTCAACTTTGGCGTTTTTAGAGAGTTCTTATCTTGAGATTGTGAGCTTCTGCTGTGAGGTTGTGCTACTGTTTGCATCATAGTATTTTTAGTAAAAGAATTAGAGTATTCTTCAGCTGTAATTCTTGACTGTGAAGAATTGATTAGCAAATTTTCCAGTGAAGAGTTTTCTGTTTTGAGGAAGTATTTTGGAAGAGTCTTCTATTTAGGAGAAAGAAGGGAAACTTCATTCTGTCATCATCAAGTGAAGGCTGCTGTCAGAAGTGCAGTGAAAAGGAACTTAAAAGCATATACAGGCATGTTTCTTATTTGGGGATTTATAGCTTAAGCTGCTTTCTTATTGTTTTAAAGTTGCTGATTGCATTTGATATGAAACAAGTAAACTATCCTTAGCTATCAAAATTTGTTTGATAGACTGTTAATGCAAAACGAATCTAGGGATTTCATTTTATTGTAAAGGGTAGAAGTTTAGGAAATGACAATGTAGCTAAAAGGGGAAAAGCTTATTTGATGGAATAAGGTAAAAAGGAATTGGGGTTTTAAAAGAAGGGATTCAATTTGATTAAAGGGTTTAAAATCAACTTAGCTTAATTGCCTTGTGCTAAAAGGTTGTCTCTTTTGTGTATGATGATTGAATTATAGTGCTAAGAGTTTATGCATTTATTTGGAGTACAAAATTGTATGATCTCCGTATATGGAGAGTACGTAGAATTTATATTCTAGGAACGAAATGACGTCAAAACTAAGTACAATCCTAGCTGTGTTATTAGGTTAACATTAGTAAGCTTCACTCCTAGGATAAAGATTTCCGGAAACAGGAGAAAGGATAGAGAATACTTGTTCACAGACTCATTTCCAGCAAACTGTTTGAGGTAGGAAGTCTGGGATAAATTGAACCCCTTGAAAGACATAGCCTACGCATAGAGTAAGATAGCCCTAAGTCAAATCGGCCCTGAGTAGTGTATATGATAGATGACCTTCATTCGAAGTACTGAATGAGAATACTTTGGCCAAAGTAGTGAAAGGTACGACTACCACATAGACGTGAGTTAGTTGAGACTACATTGTCAGTTCATTGTGATCCGAGTACTAGATCGAGATTGTGAAATAGCAAGGTTCTAGTTGTGTAGGACACAACACTATGCTCAGTTGGTAATCGTTAAAGGATACCCTACCAATCTCTTCTTCGAAGGGAGGGCCATTCATTGCAAAATGATCGTGCGGGGGACTGCATTATAAGTCTGTGGTTGGCGGAAAAGCGCCCGAGTGATGTTTCTCCTCCACAGCAAGCGGCCGATGTACCAAGATTTGAAAGGACAAACTCCTGGACCTTCTTACTTCTATTTGTGCAAAAGCTTACGAGTTATGTATGTAATTTTATTACTTTTGAACTCTGATTTGTATTTGCAATGGAAATGGAATTCATGTGGAAACATATTGTAACTTGTACATATTTATCAATAAAGAAAGGAAAAATTTTATTGTATCATCTTTGTTACTTGTTACCTTTACATGTATAAGGTGAGAATTGGAAAATTTTAATTTACGCAGAATTGGGTCGTTACAGCCTATTACCACCCCACTTTTCTTCTAATCTCAGAACTGTATTAAAATCTTCTCCTAGGATTATTCTTTGTTTATTTAGCATGGTAATCTGCTGATTCAATGTGTTCCAAAGTCTTTCCTTCTCCCTGCTCCTGCTGCGTCTATAGATATTGAAAAGATAGAATCTTTTGTTAGTTTTTGCACTCTTAATACTGCATAGTATCCAATTTGGATGCTTTTTAAGTATGCACAAATCCACAGTGTTATTTTTCCAGAGTATGCCTAGGCCTCCAATTGTTCCAAAGGCTTTGGAATATGCCTCCTCCCACCCCAAGATGTTTAAAATTTTCTTGTTTTCCTCCTCTATCTTGGTTTCTTGCAGGAGAAAGACATCTGTGTCTGCTTTACTTAATTGACACTTAATTAGATGCCTTTTGTTTGGGGCGTTCAAGCTCCTTACATTCCATGTTGTGATCTTCATGGTTCTTCCTGTTGGGAGTGCTCTGCCCCCTTGGTGGGCCCACTTGGTGGGCAAGGCACCCAATCTCTAGGGGAGAGTGAAACAAGAGATAAAAATCCGTTGAATCACAAGCTGTTGTTGCCTAGGGAAAGTCCAGCTTCGTTCTGTAGCTTCAAGTCGATAGAGTGATTCTTACGGTAAGCTGGATAAATTATTGTCAGGTTCTGGATCAGCGAAGAAAGGAAGATAGGGCGGTGGCGAATCGGCCAGTAAGGAAAAAGGTTCCCCTACCCTCGGCCCGATACCCCCACTTTTGAAGGGGGGTATCGAGAAGGCCGAGGACATTAATTCTCCACCCCCACCCAGTCTCACCCCACCATCGGAGGCCCCGGCCCTCCGCAAGAAAGTAGTGGTCCGATAGTTCAAGTGATATTGTTTCGGGAGTAGATATAGGGATCGCTCCTTCACCTCATCTACTGCTTGAAGGCTATCCTCCACCTTTCCTCTCTATTACCCCCCCTCTTATTCTTCTTCCTCTCCTTGCAATCCATCCCACTGACTTTCCCATTGAGGAGACCAATCTTCAATAGGATACCAATCCCCCCCATCCACTTACTAAGCAGTTAAGGCACCCCCATCCACCACTACTAAGGAGTTAAGGCCACCCCATCCCTCCATCTATCCGAACTATCATCCTCAACTACATTCCTCCCCCCATCCAACTAAACTACATTCCCAGCCTTAACTCCATCCACCCAGCCTTAACTGCTACTTACTCCATCCACCTTCACTCTATCGACTCACTTGCAGTTAGCTGCGCTAACTCTAGTTCAACACTCCTTTGGTCGGGGAACCAGCCGTCCTGCACTTACGTACTGGCGGCCGATAAGTACGGTCCTCTCCCCAGCCCGCGGGACCCCTCGAGTTTACCTCGACCCCCCAGCTTCATCGCTCTCCCGTGTCAGTCTCCGGGGCCCCCACGTTAGAGAGAAGGAAATTAGAAGGAAATTCTTAATAATCTTCAAACCTTTCTCATGTGCCAACTCCTCCCTGATATGCCTTCTTGACTTTCTCCCTTTTTTCTTTTTATTTTTCTGGGGTAGGTCCTAGATATGAGCAACTGTTTGTGTTATGCTCCTATTCTCAATTATATCAAGTTCATCGAAATCTTCCTTCTCACTGTCTGCAAAAGTAGATATGTCCTTGTTCACACTAATGCAGTTTTTGATTCGCCTATAGCAGAATTCACAATCGTTGTAGCTATTGTCTACTTGCTTCTTATTAGTTTCTTCCATTTTTTTTTGTTCACATCAATTCTAATAACTACATTTCTCTTCATAATCAAGATCACTGGAATCTTGGGCCTCAAGAACATCAAAACTTCTTTCATTCCACTTAATAAGATTAGACAATCCCTTAAAATGACTAAAGAATTTTAGGATCTAAAACTTAAATACTTGAGCGTATTTGGTGCAGTGCTCTTGTGGTGAACCCTACAGAGGAAAATAAGGAGATCAATCTTAATGGGGAATAAGGAACACAACATCAACATTCTGCATAGGAAGATTGAAAAATTAGTACTTGTAGAGCACTCAAATAAGACCAAACACCATATTTGTATTGAAAAACTTGAGATTAATGCTAAAGAAGGTCATTATTTTAAAAGAAGACTAAGAGAAGTATTCAAGGTTGCCAAGCATGCTGACTATTTTTACAACTCATGATCAGGCAGGGACAACTAAGAACCAATTGATAAGGATGGGTAATTCCTTCTTCTGCTTTAGGCTCTACTAGGCCAAGGGGTGATATTCCCTAAGGTGCTAACCCTAATTGAAGAAGCGTGGCCTGATAACAAACCTTGAAAAAACCATACCCATTGCATAGGAAAGTCCAAGTTGATTGCCACTAAGCACCTGTATGCTGGTTTACTAGTAAAAGGACTTCCCACCTTCATTATGCAAATACACAACCATGTAAAGAATCTAAAGATGCATTTTTATTAACCCCTAGTGATGTTCACCTCTTAGTACACACTCATACATGTATGTAAGTAGAAAAGAAAAACCCAACTCTCTTAAAGTATAGCATATAGAAACAACTAAAATTGAACAATGCTAGTGGGACTGTTGTAGTCAGCATACAAGCCTTTATTATGTTACAGTTTTATTAATATGATTGTATCCAACTATGTATTAATTGTTGCCTAACTAGGTAATAATTGTTTGTCAGATTTCAGTAGTTGTACTTATAGGAGTCAGTCGGTAGACGGTTGTGTTTTGCTTGGCATTTGTCAAGTTCTTTAATAGTTAGGGAAAACAGTTTGATCCTTGGCTGATCATCTTTTGTCTACTTATGTAATAAATTCATGTGTGAATAAAGATATATTTTACTACTCTATCTGTTCATTGATTCAAGTATTTGTTTTATTAGAAGAGTAAACATTTGGTGTTGTTGCCTTATAAAAATTGGATCCGATATAAGATATTCATGCCCTTAGACCCTAATAAAAGTGGGAAATGACCACAAAGTGGTCAAGACCAAGAGATTAGGCTATCTTTAAGATTGGTAGAACAAAGAGAACGAAGATGAAGATTATGAGAAATAGCTGAAACAACTTTAATAGTACAAATCCCAAGTTGAAGTCTGTTCCAAAGTAGAAGTCAGAGTTGGAGTGCGAGTTGAAGTCATAATTGAGAAAAAAGATATCAAAACATTCAACCCCTTGCAAATAACCACACAAAAGAAGAGTGTGTGTCAGTGTTCCACGGGGTTTTGGGGATGGGGACGCGTTTCAGGGACGCGGGGTCTAAGTTTGGGGGCGGCAGGGGGACGGTGGCAGGGGGGCGGCAGGGTGCTGAAATACATATAGTATTTGAAAAAATAGTTATAAAAAGATGTATAAGTATAAGAAGTATACATCTTGGAGACAACTGGGAGTCCCCTATACGTCTTGAGGACACCCCAGCATCCTCGAAGTCCTAGTGGCGTCTTGGAGACAGCGACATTGGTGGTGGGATGGTGGCGTTGGTGGTGGGCTGGTGGGGGGACGTGCCCCCCAAGTCCCCAAGTCTCCGAGATGTTCCCGTCTAGGAAACGCAGGGTTTTTTCGAGGGGATGCGTCCCCATGGAACACTGGTGTGTGTAGATAACAAGACATCTTCCATTACAAGACGAAATGTGGGTTGATCTTGTAGAACATGTTTGGTATGAAGAAGAATCAATAGACTTCTTTATCAACAACAAAGTAGAGGCATATGAGAGCAATCTTTCAGGGTATAAAAGAATTGTTAATCGAAGTAGTAGTTGAGCCAAAAACTCTAGGGCCAAAGATTGGAGTGTACAAAAGAGAAATTGAAGGTGAAACAAGTGTGCAAAACGTTGAAGCTATGGGAAGAGTAGAGGATTTCCACATGGTTGAGAGTACAAGAGGAACATCAAATTGTTTGAATTAAAATTCTTTGACAAGTGGGTTCTAGCATTAGGTTTGCATCAAAACAAAAGCATGGTGACTCCATAATCAAGCTTCAATGTAGAAAGGAAGAAGCTACCTAAGTTTACAGGTAATGGATCAGAGGATCCCATTAGGCATTGTAAGACTTGTGAAATGATTTTGATAGAAAGTGGCTAGAATGATAGAGCATATTGGCTATGATCTTTTCTAGCTACTTTGCAAGGTGTAGCCATTGATTGGTATACAAAGATTGAACCAACCTCTAGAAATATATGGGAGAAATTGAAAAAGGCCTTTGATAAAGAATTCAAATTGCTTTGAGATGACAACAAAGTTGTAGAAATTTATAACACAAGACAAGATAAGCATGAAAATGTAAGAGCTTATAATTTAAGCTCAAAGAATTACTTATAAAGTTAGAAAAAGAACTTCATGATGGATTAAAGAAAAGATGGCTCTCATTGAAGGCCTTATTCCAGACCTATTTGGTCTTCCACAGTCATATTTCAGACCTATAGCTTGCTATTACCTTGCTTATTGGCGAGTATTGCCGGTGTTGTATTGAAGTTGCTTCAATCTCAGATCCCTGGAAGGTGCTAACTGTGCTTTTATAAGCTTGCTGGGCAAGTTTCCTTTGCTGAGTTGCATGTAGCAGCTCCTGTGTAATTGCTGGGTATAATCTGAAGTTGCATTAGACTAGTAGGAATCCATTTATTCTTCATTTGAGGCTGTTAGGTAGTGCTGGGAGTGAACCGAGCTTTTGGAAATATTCCGGTGGCATTCTATGTTGGTTTGAATGAGTGTTTGATGACTTTTTAAAGCTGCCAGAACCTGTAACTCTGCACAGCAACCCTGAAACATCGCCTACAGCAGTGTATAGTGGGTTTCCAGACCTGCCATGGTCATTCCAGCTCATAGGTTTGAGGTACCTTTCATTGTTGCTTGCAAGTTATATGATAGTTCAATGCAATAAGGTCATTTTGGTTTGGTTCTTTCAGTATCCTTGTAACAGTCCTGTTATATGTTATGTCAGCATTGAATGAACATAAATTTACATTGTAATGTGGCCTGTTTATTGAATATGATCATCTGTTGAATTCATGAGCCATTTAATGCTATTCTATATGTCAAAAATCAATGTTAAGCCAGCAGACTCCTCATTTCATATTCATGACAGCTTATGACAGTATTGTAGTTTTGGTATGATCTTGGTGAAGTTTATGGTGGAATTTAATCGGTTAGTAATCATTTCAAAAAAAAATTAAGGGTGGGTTATTACAGGCCCGGATGACAAAATTATGTCTTCAGTGTTGTTAAAAACTCGGGAAATTATAGGCCCATCAGTTTTCCTTAATTGCCACAAAAGGGAAGAAAATTCTGTACACACCTTCCTCCATTGCTTCTTTTCACAAAAAAATTGGAGCTCTCTAGCAATTAAATTCTTTACTAAGACTAAACAAGCTACTTATGTGAAAGAAGAGTATAATTGGGAAAAATTCTCCACCCAGTTGCCAATTTTAAAATTATTTTTCAAGCAAACTCCAGCATTTTTCTTTTGGTACATATGGAAAATGCAACAATTTTTTGATAATCCTAGGCATCCTTTGAAAAGCACTATTAGTACCATCATCAGCCAAATTAAAGCTACAGGAAAGATTTAAGGAAAAATTCTCATGTGCAGACTTCAATGAATTACCATTAGCTAAAAGGTGGAAAATCCCATATGTCTATAAATCAAAATTTTATCCATGTTACCAAATCCCCAATGGTCTCCACGCTTGAGGGATTGGTGAAACTAAAATTCGACAAAATGGTCAAAAACAAGCCATTAGAAGTGGGTATAGCAGGAGTTACTGGAACTCCACACGGGACTTTCATTCTGGTCCTCAATCAATACTTAGGAAAGCAAAAGTAATTGGTAATAACATGTTGGAGTTAAATACTACGAAAATAGACATAAACATGGCAAAGGAAAACCAGATTGCTAGTCTGTAAGTAGAAAAGATTCAAACATAATAATCATTAAAATCTGAATAATGATATTTTCAGTCCATGAGAATAAACTAAGATGCTTCTGGTAAAACTGTGTAGAATTTTTTAGTCCAAGTTCTAAGATTGGAAAATATTTAGAAAATTCTACATAGTTTTGCCAGAGGCGTCTTAGTACTATCTATAAAATTGAAAAATATTGTAAATCCATTCACCTCCAGCCAATTCAAAGCTTTCATCAGAGAGCTACTTCAAAACTTTGTTTAGATGCAACTAATTCCTTAGTGGAGATTAGTGAAGAAAGCAAAAGATGCCCTTGCTAGTGAAGCAATAGCTAGAAACAAATAAGCACAAATCCAAAATTTCAGACTCTCAATCAGCTGACTCATCAAATTCAACACTGCTAGGCACTAAGAAGGTGAAAATTCAAAAGAAATCTGGTTCACCATCAGCATACTATTGAAAAATAAGGAACCAAGATTATGTTTGCCAATCAAAATAGATGCCCATGCTCATGATGCCTCCTGGTTGGACTGATTAACATTGTGAATCACCTATCACACCCCATCTCCTTCACAGCTATATAGAATTCAAAACCATTTCCATTCTGACCCCTCCTAGTTGGATTCAATAATACTCCAAATCATCTCATGTACCCCATTTTGCTCACAAATATCTACAATTCAAAGATGCTTCAATGCCTTTCTCCAGTGATAAAGTGTTTTCCTTCATGGGAATCAAACTGCCCCATTTTAGTAATGTTTGGTGCATTCTACCTAGACAAACCAACCATTCTGCATCTTGTGGAACATGGCTAACACATATGCTACCTTTTCCGTGCATTCCTGCCATGTTAGCTCTCCAAAATGGCTGGCATGAAAGGAAAAAGATATTGAATGATCTAAGGAAAATTATCACAATAAAACAAGCACAAATTTATCTCTTTTGCATAACATAAAAGAGACGCCCATGAAAAACATTAGGCTCACATTAGTTTGAACACTTAAGTCAACTCTGAAATCATGTGGCCTTAAAAGATAAATTGCTGAGGCTGCAGAACACTTGTATTGCAACCAAAACATAGCATATGATCTTCATTCTCAAGTGACAATATCTAGAAAGATTAATCTTTTCCACAGCAACTCAATCATGCTTCTAAAATGCCATTTGATAATCAAAGATATGGTGGAGTCTGCTGATTATTATCCGAGAAAGCGGGTCAAGATACTGGATCATGGGGTCAAAATGATGTCAACTTCAGTCAGTGATGCCTAAGCCACTGAGAAGAATAAATTGCTCAAGTTTAGTGTGAAATATGAAGAGGAGTCTGCATTTTTGTCAGAGATGGGTATGGGAGGATCTAGAGCTTCACAAAAAGTGTTTTGAAACAAGTCACAGATGTCTAAATGAAGTGGAAAACTCATTTTAATGAAATCGCTGATTTGTGCATCAACTATGGCAATTTTGCCTCAATCTTAGCAATTTTGAAATTGCCTCATGGCAGAAGTGGTGAATTTGCCACGGTGCCGATAATGCATGAAATGTAAAGAGTTTTGACATTTCAAATCACCTTTTCAACTTTTGATCTTCCATTTTTGGCATGTGGGAGTTCATAAGAAAGGTGCATGTTTATTGTAAACAATGTTAAAAGGGACTGGCTCTCATGTTTTTATCCTTCAGATTGTCAATTTTGACTGGTGTAAGCAATGGAGTTGGGGTTTCAGGGTGTTGGAGGTGTATTACATGTGTAATGTTCTCAATAGCTCTTCATAGCCCATGAAGCAATTACATATGTCTGTACTTGACTGAAGCATAGTAAAATGAGGAGAAATATGCTCAATCTTGCTGGAGTTTTTGCTTATTGAAGGGTTTCTCCAGAGTGTTTGTTGCAGTCATTATGTGTGCTCTCTTGCATGTTTTCCCACTGAATATGTTTCTTTCATGCTTTGCAAACTATTTGAACATATTTTAACTAAAAATAGCATTCATTGGATTTAGTTTTAACTGTGTTTGGAGGCTGTTTTTAGAGGATTGACATGGATGTCATAGTTGGTGAAACCAAGGAGCATATCTCCAGCATTTTATGGAATAGATTATACAAGATGACATAGCATTATTCTCCTTCCTACCCAGCTCCATTAGAATACACTGGAAATCCTTATGGCAGCAACTTTAATCAGACAATAATTTATGCTTCATGGGTACCGGTTGACGACAAGGAGGATGATGTACTGATTTACACAGTCCACCATGACAGATATTATCAGAAGGGGTCACCATCTTTATCATTCCTATTAGGTCATAAATGGAAGATCTTTGAGCAGAGAATATTTTGGACATAAATTCCTTCATTTTTATGACATTAAGCTAGAAATGACTTCAGCTCACATGTCTTCAATACAGAAATTTACAAGGTCATTTGAAACAAATTTTCTTGCTCTTGGAACCCAATTAGTACAAGAAAGATTAATTGTTGGCTATCAAAATCTATAGAAGGGTAGGTCCGGTACTGCATATGCAAATGCTTGTAAAAGCTGCCTATCTGTAGATATATTATAAAGGAAGGAAAAAGGAAAGAGAAATCAAACTATGGACAATTAGAAAAATGATAATGCTAGCTGCTACAAAGTTGTTCTAGCAACCCTTCATATTGGATGAAAAGGGCCAAAATACCATTCCGGAAAGCAACATTTCAACTGGCTCTTCCCTTATCACAACAGAACCTGCACAAGATTCCTTACTTTTTGGTTTGAAAGCTAAACATGGCTTCTTTCACTAATCAGCATACTAAGATACATTCTACAGCTGAACGAGTTACAGGAAAACACTGCAATCCTGATTTTTTAATTTCTTCCCGAAGGGTTACATCCCAGATACAACCTTTCCCTTCACCAAAAATCACTATTATTGGGCCAATTGCTGTAACAGCTTCAATCCCTTCCACATTTTCTGGAATGAGAACATCCTCAAAAATCCCACACAAAGTCCTCCTGCTGATACACACCCTCAAGAAACCAAATTTATTTTTGTTAATCAAATGAATCCTAAGACACTTCTATCCACATTACCCTTGCAAACCTTAATGTCACTCTGCAGGTTCTCTCTAAGGTGTTGGAAGTAAAAGGTGAAGAGCAAGCTGCCCAGCAAAGATGCACAAATCTGCTGGCTACTAATGTACAGTAGTTGCAAGATAACCAAATGGAAATTCAAAATTGCCTCAACAAGCAAGCCAATTGTCTTCAGCTCCCATGGTAGAGCTAACAAAGCCTCATGACCTCAATAGAGTCCGTTGAGGTTTGAACAACTTCATAGCACCGAACAACAATTGGCTGCAAAAGAACAATCACTGCAAAGAATTTTCCTATGGCAAAATATGGACCTTCCAATAAGAAGTGGAATGTTACTCCTTATGCACAAGTGGAAGAGGAGGCTTTGGGATGGAAATGGAACCCACAGCAGCTAGATGGAAGAAATACTGCTGCCCCTACCCCTCAGATAGCAAAATGCCACTGCACTCATGCTCAACCAAGATTCTAAAGATATGCTTTTCTATGCTAAAATCTCTACTTCTCATGTTGAAAAATTAAAAAAACATACATTTGATATTACTATGCTCTAAGACATTTTAACATTCTTTTGCTTTCTTTGGGTAATCTATCTAACCACTTTATCTGCTTTGTCCTTTGTTGGCGTAACAACTAACACCTCTGGAGTAGAAGTTGTTATGAACAGCCTATGCACACTACGCAATGAGTGCTCTTCAAATTATGGAGGGGAAGCTCCCTCGTTGTGCTTTGAAAAATATACTTGCAAAGGAAAATAAGCTAAAACTATGTCCTGTCTTTTTGTTTCAGCTGCTAGAGGCACAAGACTTTCTTGAAAGAACCTATACGTTGCAGCTGAGTTTTCTCTGGTTTTGTAGATCTACTAACTACAACTTATATCTATCCAATCTCCTTAGGAAAACAGAGCAAGAGGAAACGGAGCAAGGTTTGACTATCGGACGATAAGCGTGTTTAGACTCTCTACTTGAAGGCAAGGTGGCACAACTATCATCTCAATCTAAACAAGCTTATTGGGCACAAAACAGATTTAAGATTTTACAAAGACAACCTTATGGAACCCTGTGTGGCATAACACTTGATTGAAATAGTAAAATCTTCACAAAACAGCCTTTATCACCACAATCTCACGAAACCCTATGTGGCATAACCTTTAATTATAATGACAAAGATTCACAAAACAGATTTATCACCGTAACTTCTCGAAACCCTATGTGGCATAACGATTGATCACAATGGTAAATTAACACAAAACAGCCTTTATCATCTCAATTTCTTGGAACCCTATGTGGCATAACAATTGACTTCAATGATAAAGATGTTCAAACAGATATATCTAAACTATGGAAAGAATTCACCATTACAATCTTTCGAAACCCTATGTGGCATAACAATCAATTGCAATAGCGAAGACACATGAACAAATACCAAAAAGAGCAATATTGAGGGCAAGGTAGGCGCAGCATATATTTCTCTCTCAAACAAAAATTAATTACACTTGAGCAAAAGCTCTTATTTATATACATCAAGGTGCAGGGAACCCTA